>KL647315.1:174263-272664 GCA_000727475.1 Sarcocystis neurona | reverse complement strand
TATATATATATATATATATATATATATATGTATATACACCCACGTATATCGGAGAACATGTGTAATATATACTTTTATATATATGTGTGGATACACCCATGCGTATATCTACCGGGGAATATGTGTAGTATACATATATATATATATATATATAGATAGATAGATAAATAGATAGATAGAGAGCGCTGAATCAGGACGTCAACCAGCTGAAGACGCGCTTATGTGTGTCTGTATACCCATATACGTTAACGTACAAATTTTTATGTATACACACGTATACACGTGTGTTATACAGGGAGCAGGAATGAGTATATGTAGGTAATTTGTATAGAGGCAGATATACGTGGACGTAGACACAGGGCGCAATACCACCAGAAAAGAAAATTTTCTACGTACGTACGTAGACGCACCAGTATTCAAGTAAGGATCGCTACATCTGTATACATGTATGTATGTGTCCGATGCATATATATACATATATATATGTATATATATATATATATATACACACACACATACCAGCTGCTTCTGCTGCTGACGGTTGCTTCTGCTGACCACTGCTTCTGCTGACGGCTGCATCTTTTTGCTGCTGCTTCTGCTGGTGGGGGCTGCATCTGCTTGCTGCTGCTTCTGGTGATGACGGCTGCACCTGCTGATGACGGCTACCTCTGCTGACCACTGCTTCTGCTGATGACGGCTGCTTCTGTTTGCTGCTGCTTCTGCTGACTGCTGCTTCTGCTGCCCGCTGTTATTCCTCGCTGCGGCTTCTGCTCCCCTCCGCTGCTGCTGCGGCTGCTAGTTCTACCTCCTGCTGCTATGCCTCTCTGCTGCTGTGGGGCCACTGCAGTGGCCGAGCAGCAGTCGTCCACTCGCCGGCGCTGCCTCTTTGATAACGTTTCCCTCCACAGGTAATCATCACCGCAGCGATTATCTCCTCTGCTTTCTTGCTGCTGCTGCTGTTGCTATTCACAAAGATCGGCAGTTCTCTCCTTGTTGCTGCTGCTGCTGAACTTCTCGCTACTACACAAGGACAAGTCACTACCTACCCCCGCCGCTGCTGCTACCGCTGCTGCTGCTACCTTTTTCAGGCGATAGCTGCTGCTGCTCCTGCGGTGGACAACTCTGCTGCTGGAGTCCCTGAGGAAGAATAAGTGACGATTCACGTTCCTCTGGTTGATGATGTACGCAGAGACGGGAATAACACCAATTCGCCAATTCTCCTGCAGCTTTTCCTTCTGCTTAGCACTCTACGCGGACTGCTGCTGCTTCTCGGTATCGCTGGGCTTGCACACCGCTGCTGCTGCCTGCGACGCTCCTGCTGCTGTTGCCTGCGCCGATCCTGCTGCTGCGCACCTGCCTCTTTTTCTGCTGCCCCGTCTGCGTCTGCCGGATCTGCTGCTGATGCTCCCGCCAGCACGCCGGGCGGGCGAGGAGCTACACGCGCCGCGCAGCAGCAGCTGCTGGCTCCGTTTCTAAAACTGTCGTACGTCCCGCTGCAGCGTCCTGTCTGCCTCTGTTTACCTCATATCTCCCACACATATATATACATATATATATACATATACACACAAATATATATATGTATATATGCACACCAGGATGCGCCTATTCACGTATACGTTTGTCCACACACATGTAGACATTGGCCACGAGACATACACATATATGTATATATAATAGTTATACCAACACAGAGAAGGACGGAGAGAGGAAATAACCACAGAAATGAAGTTTGAGCAAAATTTTTAATTAAGAGTTCTACTACTACCCCCCTACTACCCCTACTACTACTACTACTATGTCCACGTGTAGATGACAAGAGAACACGAACGAGGAAAGCAAGTCCTGCGTAGAGACACGCGGGGAAAAAATCGACCAAAGAAAGAAAAGGCAAATGGAACAGAATGCCCTAACCACGTTTCTCTCATTCGCGCGCTTCTTCCCACAAAAAGAGACCCATGCATGCGTGTATATATCCATACATATATATATATATATTCAGTTCTTCATTTATACTTGGTCAGCGGCACATACATTTTTGCGGTCAGCACTAAATACATGTGTGTGTATGTCGTTCTCGCGGAAATCTTCATATCACACAAACTTGTGTGGAAAGTACCAAGACCCACGGCCGGCTACGTGTACTACCTATACACACGTATATACATACATACATATACATATATATGTTATAGAAGGGCAGAAAATAGACGAAATCTACAGATTCTTCCAGGTGTAGAACGAAAGTTCGCACTCTCTTCTTTCGAACGTGTTACAGCAGTGCCAGACAGACACACACACATACTTCAACGACCAAAATCTACCCACACATACACACACAACCGCATATAAATAGGTACACATACATATATACACATATACACACATACACATACATATACATACACGCACACATTCGCATACATACATATACATACGTATACACAGATATACATACGTGTGCACACACATATACATACCTGTGCATATACATATACATACATACATACATGTACACATGTATATATGTAAAGCTCGTTCGCTCGCTATATTCTTTGACACATACACACATATAACAGAGACAAACTGTTACAGCGACTACTACAACTGCTATAGCTACTTCTGCTCCTCGTCGTCCTCCTTCGAATACTTCTACAGAGACTGCCTGCGAACCTCCTACCTGCAGATATAGGGGTGCGTGGCGGGTCGAAGAAGACAGAGCGAGACGGAGAAGAAGAGTTTGCAGAGAAGAGCCTCTTCTCCTGTTGAGCGCCTGCTGCTAAAAAGGGCGAAACGCCCACACAGAAACGCTCTTTTACGAATTTGTCAGAAAAGAAAAACGGGCAACTATGCGACCGACGTGTGTATATGTGTGTGTATGTGTGTGGCTGTTTCTGCATGTCTGGAGCCTCTTACTCGCCGCTCCACACGAAGAGACCAACACATCGTGGCGTACTGCCAAGATTCACACATATACATATATATATTAGGCAGTCGTCTTTTGTGCTGTACACAAACAGCGGTACAAAAAAGTAGCTGTCTCTCTATCTCTCTCTATATATATGTATATCTACATACATGTATATATGTGTATACATATATATATATATATATGGATTAACACAGAGATGTAGATGCATCTCTACGTATATGCGGGTCGACACGCAACGTAGGAGATATACAGTATATATATATACATGTGTGACATACATATATATGTATATATACATGTGTAATGCATATACGTATAGATATATACACGCGTGGAAGCGGATTTTGTTGATGAAGACAAAGAGATGGATGAACAGATGAAACGTGTCGTAGAGAGGGAAAAATTACTTCAGGACAACAGAGTTATGGCAGCATTTCTACTTGTAGTAGATCCATACGTACAACACGCAGACCCACATCAACAGCTGCCCCCAGTTGATGTCGAAGCGGGCCTTTGCCTTCTCCTTCGCTCGGTCATCTGCCTCAGCACGCCGATACTGCAGCAGCAGCAGCAACACCAACAGCAGCAACAGATCCGCCGCAGTTTCAGCAACAGCACGCGCAGCAGCGGCAGAACCGCGGCAGCAGCAGTAGAACCGGGGGGCAGCAGCAGAACCGCGGCAGCAGCAGCAGCAATACTCCCAACATCGGCGCACTAATCCCAACAGCACCAAGAGAGCCGCGGCAGCCGCAACAGCAGCCGCAGCAACAGCCGCCACAGCACCCGGGACAACGGCAACAGGACCTGCAGCAGCAGCACGGCAGCAGCGGCAGGCACCAGCAGCAGCTCCGCACGACACGTGCAGCAGAACTTGGTCGGTCTCCCCCTCTTCACCAAACGTACGTATGTGCTAGACCCCACACATGTAGACACCCCACACAGTCATATACGTGGACCAAAATAGACATACAAAGTAGGCGACAGAAAGACAAAAACTTCGCTATACAGATGCGGCCATCCCTGTACACGTGTCGACTATAAATCGGTGCGGAGGGCGGCACACAGACACGTCAAGAAATCCACATCTACAAATAGACGTAAATATATGTCCACGTCCCTCCCTAGACACAAGTACTTGTGTGTATGTATGTACACGGAAGGATAGACAGAAAGGCCCGTGGCTATATTTCCACATATATGGATACGTCTACATACTTGTGGCGACGTATACGTCGAGGAAGGTCGTTAGAGATGCAGCTGCGGGCTGGGCCAGATCTGTGTACACGTACTGCAGCAGCACATACGTACACATTTGTGAAGAGACATTTTCTACGTGTGTAGGTGGAGAGGAAGAAACCCACGGCAGCTACCTGCTCGGCGACAATATTTTTGAAAAGTTCCCTCTGTTCGTCGTTCAGCGTGTTAGCGAAGTCGCTCCAGTCGGTCGTGTCTTTTTTTCCGGCGCTCTTCGCGTCGTCGGCGGCGCCTGCGGTTCCACTCGCGAGCGAAGCGGAGTCGGCCGCCGGCGACGCTGTCGGCTGCGGCGATGACAGGCCGCTCGTTTTGCGGCTCGAATGTGAGGACTTGTGACTTCCACTGCTGCTGCCCTGCGTCTCCTTCGCCCCTGCACTTCCATCTGCACCGCTCACACGCAGCAGCAAACAGTCGTCGCTACTTCGACGTACGGGAGACGGAGAGACGGAGACGGAGACACGAAGCACCACCCGCGACAAGTGCTGCAGGCCATACCAACTGGAAACTTATACTCACTTCTACATACACGCAGAGAAATAGATATATTTATACATGCGCACGTATGTAGATGTGTACCAACATACACACATATATGTACGGACACAGCACTGCAGAGGTACGTACACAGAAAACCACGCACGAAATGGACTCCCAAATACATACATACGCAGAGGGACACACATATACACACACACGCATATGCGTGTACATAAAGTAATAGATACATATGCATATACACATATGTATACATGTGGAGGTGTGCGGAAATTCCACACTACAAATGTACATACATATACACGTACATAAAAGCAGGAGTTAGACAGATATATGTATATACCTGCATGTGTGTCTATGCGACAATTGCAAATTATATGTATATATATGTATAGAAATAGAGACAGGGAGACGGAGAAACAGACCTACAAAGAGGTGGTTGTAGGTACCCATACATATGCATATATATATGTATATATTCATAGAGAGAGACGCACACGTCAAAAATGATACGCTTCGGTCCACACACATATAACGACACAGAGAGGGACAAAACGCTGTTCATATAAATATATATATATATATATACATACGTACACATGTGTACATACGTGTGTGTGTATGTAGAGAGAGAGACATACAAAGAATCGCCTATTCTGTTGCATATCCACACGTAGGTACATGTATATATATATATATATGGAGAAAACTACATACACACAGAGACACGTTTTCTGCTGCAGACATATATATGTACATATATGTAGATAGAAGGAGGGGAGCAGAAGATAAAGAAACAGAAACCCTGTCTGCTGGTATCGGGGCAGCATCCCTGCTTAAGCTGCACTTTTGTGTTTTCGAAGGTACCGTCTAAAGCAGCAAAGCACCAAGAAGTGCTGCGTGCAACACCCGTTTCTTCGATCTACCGATGTATCTGCAAAGTGTCGCGGATGCGAAATTGCTCTTTCTCTCCCCGTCTCCATCCTTCTTCTCGTCTCCACTTTGCTGTCTCCGTGCCCCTGTGTTCCCGTCTCCGTCTCTTTGTCTTTCTCTTACCGAAAAGTTTCGCACGAAGAAGCGCTGCATGCTGCTGTCGAGCCTCCTGCTGCTGAAGCTTCAGCGCGGCGATGGACGGCGTCCCCGTGCTCTTCAAATACGCTGCAGCAGCCAAAGCACCACCCGCGAGGCAGCAGCGGCAGCAGCAACTGACGCCACCGGCGAAAGTTTCTCCGCGTTCCCACCCCACGCGGCGACACACTCGCGAGCGAGTTCTGCTGCTCGGTAAAAAAACTTTTCTTCTCCACACACACATACCTTTGCCCTTTCTTTACTTCCTGAGCAGCCCTCCCGGTCCTACCCACACATCTATTTACACATATATATATATATGTATATGCACACACATGTAAGTACACAAATATATATAACGGGGATACCTACTGAGTCAGAAGTGCACTCATAGAGACACACACATAAATGCTGCGTGGGTCTACATCACCCTTCCATACACTAATATATACGCACTTATTAACCGCAACCTGAAAAAGTCAGCAGGTCATCCACACACACATTCCTTACATATATATATATATACATACATATATACGTATGTATACGCACACACATACATAGACACAGACACAGACCCGGACACAGACACAGACCCGGACACAGACACAGACCCGGACACAGACACAGACATAGATATAGACACACATAGCCACACTGGGCGGTAGTAGTGAAAGTGAGTGATTCACTTACATATATACGCCTTGTGTATTTCTACACACATACTAAATCATAAACTTACAGTCAGCAAGTCTTTCACGTATATACGTACACATATATGTATATGTAGATAAATATATATATATATATATATATACATACGTATACACACACAAAGTGAGCGGAAGTAACAAGAGTCTGTGAGTCATTAACATATACGTGTATATATATATATATATATATATGCACACACCGAACGGTAGTACTGGGAGTGAGTCATTTATATATATATATACATATGCACACAAAGGGCGTTGGTACTGAGGGTGAGTCATTTCCGTATATACAGATATATATGTATATGTTGGGGAGGTGGTACTGAGAGTGAGCAATACGCAAGCAGGCACTGTAGTATACACAGAAGTTTGTATGTATGGATGTATGTGCAAACATATATATACACATATATATATACATGTGCGTGTGTATGAACAAATACATTTATATATAGAGAGAGACACAGAGGGGGAGAAACTGGTACGTGTGTTGGTAGGTACGGGGCAGGCGCAGTGTATAATGACGTAGTCTTTTACGTATGTGCATATATGTGCTGCTGGAGAGAGACGTATGGACGTATGCCAAGGGGTACACACACACATGCATAGCATTCAAGAAATTGATATACCTCCCTATTAGTAAAAAGAAACATCTACTGCAAAACGCAGCAGCAGCACATACGGAGGGAAACGGAGACAAAAAACGAACATAAAAGAGAGACAGACAGAGAGAAGAATATGTCAAGCGCCATCACGTCGGAGGGTGCCTTCCCGGATTCCCCTTCCATACGTGTAATACCTTACACACATACACATACATACATACATAAATACATACATACCTACACATGCATATACATACATATGCATATGCATACGTATACATACATATACATACATTTACATACATACATACATACATACATACATTTACATACATACACACGTACATACATACATACATACATACATACATACATACATACATACATACATACATACATATATATATACACACACACACACAGTCCTATTCTTATATACACATATATATACGTATACATATACAAAACATATCTGTACATATAAACAGAAATAGGTAGAGGTAAACACACAAAAACACATATATATGGATATGAATACCTATATATATATATATATTATATACATATATATAGAGAGAGAGACAGTGTATATGTATATATATGTATATATAAATCAAGCTACATACATATATATATATATATAGCTATATATATATTTATAGGTGGAAAGTGTACACGTTTACATCGAAGTCTATATGCATATATATGTAAGTAGAGAGTTCTTTGTAGAGAGGAGAAGGGGGCAGAAGTTGGGGAAGAGATGAATTTTATTACCGGTGACGCGGATGAGTTCCTGGGTTCGTTCCGTGAGAACGCGATTCGTCGACAGAAGCGCCTTGAGAAGGGCCATGCGCTTGGCGGGTTGGTCGCAGAACTGCCACGACGCGATGCAGAGGCTGCCGCACAGAACGAAGGGGAAGAGGCTTCTGAAGAACTGCAGAGAAGCACACGTGTGCGCACCACAAACAAAAGAAGAAGAGAAGAACATACATCCTCTCTCTATATATATGTGTGCATAATATATATATAGGTATTCATGTCCATATATGTGTGTTTTTGTCTGTCTACCAGTGGTCAGCAGTCAGAAGAGAAGCCAAAAAAGGGGACGAACGCCTCTGCAAGACGCATTGAGAGACTTCCTCGGATGTGCGTCTACATCTATATCCTTGCCCCCGTGTGTCTTGTTATGGATGTGCGCATGTGTGTATATATGTGTGCATGCACACGCATATACATGTGTGTATACACTGAAGAAATTTCAGCCGGTCAAATGTGTGCTGCTGCCTTCACGGAGGGAAGAGGCGGCCGAGGGAGGCCTTCTCCCTGACGACGGGATGACGGCAGCCCTCCACACGAAAAAATTGCGACGTGCCTACAACGGAAGAGAGACACATGCGTGTATGCACGGGTATACGCAGCAAACAAGAAGAAGAAGCCGTTGCAAGCGATGCAACACAAGACGCAGAAAACGCAAACGTCCTTCGTCACTTCCGCCACAAAGAAACTACGCAAGAAAGAGAAGACAAAACGACGGAAGGTCGTCCACAAAACGGCCTCAGTTTCACCGGGACGTCTGCTGCAGACGAACGCAGCAACCCTAAATGCCTAATCTATTTCTACCAAGCTCCCCTCTGGCGTCCCATATACATATATATATATATATATATTCAGGAGACTCCTGGTGCCGTGGCTGTCTGTCTCTCTGTACCTATTTATCTACATATGTATATATATATGCGTAGTGGAAGTGAATCTAAAAGACAGATGTAGAGGGAGAAGCATAGACATACACGCATGTATATATGTGTGTGTACGAATGTGTGTACAAGCACACATACACATACACGCAGGTACATACACATTCATATATATATGTGAAGATTTGTGCATTTACATATATACGTATATGTATAGCTGAGGAGAAGGAATAGAAAAAATGAATACAAATGTGTTCACTAGGATCACAGTCCTCGGCTTCAAAAGTGAATTGCGGAGAGTGACATGCATCTAACAGAGAGAAAGAGACAGATCCACACTGACAGCGAGACACAGAGACATCGGTGGTGACACATCTGTGTATGCAAAAGTCTGTGCAAAGGCCTCTACGTCCCACGCGTGTAAGACGGGCGCGAGACAAGTCTCTCTATCTTCCTGCGCAGCAGCTGAAATCTGAAGAGCTCGAGACAGAGAAAGAGAGATATAAGCGGATACAGGGAGACGGCAAGAGGGGGAGACACGAAGAGAGGGAGACGGGAAGTGGGGGACACGAGGGGGGAGGGAGGACGGGAAGGGGGAGACGAGGAAGAGAGGGAGACAGGAAGGGGGGGGAGAAGGACAGAGAGCGAGACGGGAAGGGAGGACATGAAGAGGGGAGACAGAAGGGGAAGGACACATAAGGAGACGGAGACAGGAAGGGAGGGAGACAGGAAGAGGGGGAGACATGAAGGGGGGGAGAGAAGGACAGAGAGGGAGACATGAAGAGAGGGAGACGGGAAGAGGGGGAGACAGGAGGGAGGGAGACAGAAAGGGAGGGAGACGGGAAGGGGGGGAGAGAAGGACAGAGAGGGAGATATGAAGGGAGGGAGACATGAGGAGGGGGAGACACGAAGACAGGGAGACGGGAAGGGATGGAGACAGGAAGGGAGACGGGGAGAGAAGGAGAGAGAGAAGATGGACGTTACATGTATGCGCTCGAAAGGCGGCATCCTGTTGACGTAGGGGAGGAATCCGAGGGAGTCCCCGTCTTCGACAAACCGAATTTGAAGTTCATTGCAGAGCATCGCCAAGTTGTAGACGAGGAAGACCTGCCCACCCACGAAGAAGAGAGGGAGGGACGCGAAAAGGGGGGAGGTCAGGGCGCCCACGAAACAGACACAGAGAGGGGACCCTCCCACTCCCCCAGCACTCGAAAAACTGCCGCATGCACACTACCCCGCATGCACACTACCCCGCATGCACACTCTACCGCGTGCACACTCTACCGCATGCACACTCTACCGCATGCACACTCTACCGCATGCACACTCTACCGCATGCACACTCTACCGCATGCACACTACCCCGCATGCACACTACCTCCCATGCACACAGACAACAAAACGAGGTCCCGTTCGTTCTAAATATATCTGTGCGCGCCCCTACACACTTGGCTGGAACCCATTCGAACAGATACGAGACTTCATGTACTCCGTGTCAACACAGCCACATGCACATACTACACAAACCGGCAAAACGAACGCCTTGGACGAATTCTACACATACACATATATATGCATGCGTACATATGTATGTAGGGATACTTTTGAGACATACTGACACGTGTGGAGGGAATACGTATCGCTCGGTAAGCACCTATCCACACCTCTCTATGCATATATATACCTGGATTCGTACCTTCATGTATTGGACGTGTGCCGACGTTTATTGTCTAATAAACATATGGGCATAGATGTCTTCACCTATTTACAAGTATCTATACATTTACGTATGTGCGCGCATATATATTCATATATATATTGTAGATATATGTGCGCCTATGCATATATTTATATCCATATATATATATATATATGTACACATAAATAGATATCTCTGCACAGATATACTCATGTATGTATGCATATATAGATAGACATACATATTGGAAGTATGTCTACTTGTGCTGTCTAGTACGCATATGTGTATATATATATATACA
The DNA here is from genome assembly GCA_000727475.1 of Sarcocystis neurona. Lineage (NCBI taxonomy): Eukaryota > Apicomplexa > Conoidasida > Eucoccidiorida > Sarcocystidae > Sarcocystis > Sarcocystis neurona. Next base: position 261,897 of record KL647315.1, on the reverse strand, counting down.
TAGAGAGAGAGACATATATATATATATATATGTGTAGATACAGAGAGCGATAGAGGTAGAGATATATAGATGTAAATGTATGTATAAATATAGATATATTGATGTAGGTATACATATATACATATAAATATGAGACCTGTGCCGTTCCGCCAATTTCGCGTCACTTCGTCTTGGGTAAATGGAGAAAATGAAATATGAAAGGAAAAATGAAGAAAACTACGGATTTGTCAAAAGAAAAAACATTCGCTCCCTCACTTCCACCCCACACGCATCCCCACGCCCCCACACATACAAATATATACCGAAATAGAAACTACTGGAGTGTCCTCCAACATACATAGTATATATATATATGTATATACATACATGTATACGCATGTACATATATACGGATGCGTACGTATGTATGCACATATATATGGATATGTATGTAAGCATATATATGTAGGCCCGTATACTTGAAAACACACTATCTACCGAGACAGCGAGAACACCACCACTGCATGTTGTTCAGCATATATATATGGATAAATATGTGTAGGGCAACAAGGTATATCATAACAAAAGAAGACACGTATACGGGACACACAAAGTTTGTGTGTGTGTGTGTGTGTAAATCCACCTGTAGAGTCTCATCAGACGCGCGTCCTCTCCATAAAGAGAAGATGAGAAGGACGGAGAGACATGCGGAGAGACGGCGAGAGAAGCCAAGGCAGAGACGCATTGCTGCTGTGCAATCGTGCAGGAATACGAACGGGCGTATACGAGGGCCACTGCCCATCACACACGCAGATATAAATAGCGGGATTTCTCTTTTGAGCCGGGCAAATCAATCTAAACCGCGATTCGCGCTCAGCCACAAGCGGGGTAGAGCAAGCTGCACATACATCTATGGATATAGACAAGTATCGATAATTACGTTGTAGACAACCGCTGCGACGTGCACATATATATATATATCTACAAAAAAGAAACATAGAGAGATAGAGAGATCTACAGGCGCAGACACACACGGCTGCGGAGACATACACACAGAGAGAGGGAGATCTGTACACCTGTATGCAAATGTAAATACATATGTGTACATATACGTATGTGCACGCATGCACACATATAGACATATATACATGTGTAGAGCTATTTACATATGTATACATCAATGCCCACACGTATACGACTGTCCATATACAGACAGAGGAAGACGAACGGAGAGATATCTATACACTTGCACACACACACATATATATATGGATGCAGATATACATACATATATATGCACCTATATATATATGTATCTGTTTACGTATGTATATACAAATGTATATATATGTATAGAATTGCGGATTTTGTGCGGAGATGAGCACTGCAGTGCGAAGCCACACTCAAGTTGAAGCCTGTAATTCTTCGCTCTACCACAGCAACTCTACACATATATATACACGTATGCAGGACAAACATATGCGTGCCCGACGAACACACGTGTAACCGTCACCAGGGCGGTGGCGACGAAGTGAGACGAATAAAAAAAGGAGCGACGAAGGAGGAGCCGAAGAAATCGCCGGAGATTTACCTGCCGAGCGAAAGTGACGTGTTTGGGGTAGGAGACGATGAAGCCGATGCAGAAGCACAGCAGGTGTGCGACGAGTGTCAGGCAGACGACAATTATCGTCCCTTTCTCATCGATATCTCCTATAAAAAAATACAAACATGTCCACAAAAACGTAGAAGGAAAGCAAAGCTATATATACATATATACAGGCGTGTACACATACACACACGACGCGCGCAATAGAAGAGACACAGGCAGCGGTGTACATACACCTATATATATATATATATATGTTATACGAACACGTGCAAAGACACATACATGTGTGATGGAAAACAAGTGCGAGGACACACACATACATATATATACGTACTGCGAAACAAGTGGGAGGACATGCATATGTGTGTATATATACATATGTATACATATGTAGGAATATATGAATAGACGTGCTGGGAAGCAAGCACCAGGACACACCTATACATACGTGTATATATATACGTAGTGGGGAACAAGTGGGACAATATACACACATACCTGTATATATACATATATATTTACATATGTGTATATGTGTATAGAGAAAAGAAACATATATATATATATATATATAGACAGATGCAGAGACACGACGAAAACGCCGAGTCACCGGCCATTCCACGATTCGGGTTTTTCCTTATTTCTATCAACAAGAAAAACGAAGTACGAAGAGGTTTTTACCCATCCACACGTAGACGTACACAATGAAGCATATATACACACATATACAAATACACACACACACACACACAGACAGACACAGAGGCGAAGATACATACATGTTTGTGCGCGTATATACATATATGGTGATACGTCCTCATTATGTACATCCCATATACGGAGAGAGAGACTTCCATGTATTTGCATAGACAGATATTACTCGACATACATATACGTATATATCTCTATTGAGACACACACACATACATATCCACCACACAAAGAGATACATAGAGACAAGTTTATTTACGGATAGAAGGTATTGATATAGAGGGGTCTGAGTTTGTACACCCGTGGAAGAACTCGCCCACGGCCGTCAAAGAGGGAGAAGTGTGTAAGACGTCTACGGAAAGTCTTTTTTTAAAAAGGCGGGTTTATCAAAAAAGACGCCCAGCTGCATGCGTCTGTCAACTCGGGACGGCATCCTGCATGCGCTGACCGACCACACAGGGGAGCGCTGCACTTCTTTTGACTGCTGTTTCTTCGTTTTCCGCGAAAGTCACTTCACTTTTTGCTTTCTGACTATTAGTCAAAAAAGACTGGGCACGCGCGCGGCAACACGTCTCTTCTATCTTGGGAAAATTAATCGAAGACAAAGGACGTTCTTCTTCTTCTATTTTAGAGTCTCACATCCTTCACATACCCGCCTCAAAAATATGCGTACACATACTTCAAAACAGACCTCCACACATATAAATACGCAGAGCCACATGCATAGGACAGTGCAACTGACCTACACGTATATATATATATGACAAATGTTTCTATATATATACATGTACACATACGTATATACACGTGTATATGTATATATACACCCCGGACAACCCAACTCATATGCATACATACAGTTATACGGACATATACATATATATATATATACATTTTGGACAAGAGTTGCCACATATATATACATATATTCGACATCAGCTCCTATACATATATATATACATACATAGATATGTATGTACGTATATATATACACCGGGCAACTCAACTGATCTACACACACAGATATATGTATATATTGGACTAATGTCGGTATATATGTATATACATATACATCATACACACAGATAGATATATATATGGTGGAGAAACTGTTTGCATATATATATAAATACATTCCGGCCAAATAAAGTGGTCCCGGTATGTATAGATACTGCAAAGTGTGAAAATTTGCACATGTATATGTCTAAGCGAAGTGCCGGTGAAATGGGGAAAGGTACTTCGATATTTGCAGGTGTTCTACTCGTTTGTGTGGAGAGTTCGTAATGTCTTTTCGATGATACCTAATTTAAAGTCACCGAAGCGGTCATAGTTTGATTTCCTTGTGTCGCTCATGAGAATTTCATGAGCTTTCTTGATTTCCATAAAAAATTCATCTGTGGACAAGTCGTCGAAGCCTGGGGGCCGCCTCGGTCCGGCAACTCCGCTGCTTTCTGCGGCCGCCACTTTGTCCGGGTGGTACTTCTTCGAGACGCTACGATACGCCTGTAAGCAGCCGCAGCAGCAGCAACAGCAGCAAGAAGATGTAAAGGAAGAAAGGGCGGGCAGAGAGAAAGAAGGGAGACGGAGACAGAGAGACAAACACAGAAGGTGGCGGTAATACGAGTGACGCAAGAACTGGAGACGAGACGGCAGCCCAAGAAGTAAAAAGGACGCAACAAGAGATGAAAGGGCAGAAACAGCCACACGAAGACTCACGGAAAGTAGCATCACAAGAAATCGGAGAGAACCCGACACATAAATCAGAATGAAGAGGAACACCTCTACAGGCAGCAGTGCCACACGACGTTCCACAGAAACAGCAACGCAGGCGCACCAGCAGAAGCAACAGCAGCAGCGGTGGTGGGCGCAGCAGAGGCAGGACGGCGGCACAGCGCGCAGGCAGCAGAGACGGCAGGATGCCACCACCAGCAACAAAAGAGACGCCCGAAGGCAGCCGCAGCGGCAGCAGCAGAACAGCACCAGCAGCAGCACAGCAGCAGCAGCACAGCACCAGCAGCAGCAGCAGAACAGCACCAGCAGCAGCAGCAGCACAGCAGCAGCAGAACCGCACCAGTAGCAGAACAGCAACAGGATGGGAGAAAGGAAGGAAGACAGGAAGAGAAAAAGAAAGGATGAGCGCGAGAGAAGGGGAAGCAGATACGAGAGAGCGGGGTGGGACAGCACGAGAGAAGAAGGGGCGAAGGAGGGAGACGGAGAGAAGGACAGAGGCAGCGAGGAAAAACGACGACGACGGCGAGGGAAAAAAGGCAGACGAGGAACGTGGAGGAGGAGAGACGAGAAGGGAGGCGAAAAAGAAAAGAGGGAAACCAAAAGAAGGACATGCGACGAGAAAAAGACGAAGGGCAAGGAAGGAGAACAGAAAGTAGGCGAGGGTGAAGAAGAGACGAAAAAAAACGGAGAAGATGAAGAAAAAAGAAAAGAAGAAGAAGAGGGGAAGTGCAGTCGGTAGAACAGAAACGCCGGCTATCACACAGGGCACATGCCGGGTGTTTGACTTCTGCAGCACACATATGTAGTATACGCATATATGGAAGTATATCTATATTTACACACATACTCATACATACACACATATATATATGCATTTATTTATAGGCAGACTGCGTCTAGCAGCGGGTCTCTGTCCACAAGAGACTGCAGGCACTTTTGTTTGACTTGGGCTGTTGCGGACGTCGGTCGAGTGAAAAAAAACTCTTCAACTGCGCACATGTGAACCCTCTCTATATCCATATACTTTACAAAGACATATACGTGAATATCTATACGTATTTGTGTATATACGTGGACACACTTCCACACATACACATACACATTTATATGTGTGTAGGGCATCAGACGGTTGATTCACAAGAAAGGCAGGAACCGAAAATCCCGCCCGCAGCTCCACGGAGATAATCTTCGCGTACGTAGAGGCAGAGAGACACACGCGCGGAGCAGCAAAAGAAGCTCCTACTTTCCGAGAATCCGCCGCACTTCTCCGTGGCTCTCTACACACACAAATATAACGTCTTCCGCATGCAGCCTGCATATAACTACTTCTTACACGAGTCGAGCAAGACTCTTCCACATACACAGAAAACTGACAATACAAGAAAAAAAATCCATTCCCAATATGTCTTACTGTATATATACATATATGTGTCGTGAACATATAAGCATATACATATATATATATATATACATATAAGGTGAATATATACATACATATACATATATAACGTGAACACATATATATATATATATGTGTAACGTGAACACCTGTGTGTGTATGTATGGGCAGAAACAACTTGAATTGAGAGAAATATATATATGCGACTACACATCGGGATACACCTCTCTACATATATATGTATATAAGCTTATGTGTACATATGAATAGGTATATATATCCACATATTCGCATACATATATAAATGTGTGAGCTGAAGCATCTTCGTTTACTCAAACGCTTGTGGAGGAGTTGGGGACGCGACGCAACTTGGGCGTGAAGAGAAGTGAACTTGCAGGCGCAGAGGTTCACGTGACGAACGTGGCATATGAGAATTTATCCTTTTCTTCTCTCTTACCTGATATATATCACTTTTCGACGCAGTTGCGTCAATTTCTAGCAGGGAATAAAAATTCCGCTGCTGCGTAGGCAGCGTCCCATAGAAGAGGTACATCAGCAACGCCGCAGCAACTGAAGAACGCAGTAGCCACACACGCGCAACAGCAGCAGCCACACCTTCTTCAGCAGCAGCAGCAAAAACAATTTCCATATCGAGAACCTCGCGAGAGCAACAGCAGCAGCAACAGCAGCAGTGCAGACGGACAGCAGAAACAGCGAAAAAAAGAACGACAGCAGCAACACAAGCACCAGCAGCGGCGCAGTTCCTGCAGCCGCGTCACGGGAGCAACAGCGCCGGCATCAGGAGAGCAGCCGCGCTCAGCAACAGCAGCGGAGGCCAGAACATTAGCGGCCACGACAGTCGCACCGCAGCACCAGCAATATCAAAAAAGTGTCAGCTTTGAACAAAAGCAAGAGCAAGAGCAGCCCAGAGAGCGGTAGTCACAGCATCCGTCCGGGAGAAGACGGCAACAACGGCAGCAGCAGCAGCAGGGACAGAGAACAAGAACAGCAGCAGCAGCACATATACGACGACGGCGCCTGCAGCAGCAGCACACATACGACGACGGCACCAGCGGCCAAAGAAACGTCTCAGCAGCGTGTGAGCAGCGATGGGACAACGGGAAGGAAAGGAACACAGCAGCAGGAGGACACGAGGAGGAGGAGAAGCAAAAGGGACATCAAAGACACGACACGGGAAGGAAAGGGACACAGTAGCAGGAGGACACGAGGAGGAGGAGAAGCAAAAGGGACATCAAAGACACGCCAGCGGTACCCGCATGAAAAAGTCTCTCTGCGGAGAGTCAACACACATGCCACTGCAGCAAGACACGGGCTGAAGCACGCAGTCTTGCTTCAGGACCCCTCTGCTTTATCACAGGCTGCCTCGAGGAATGCGTGTGAAGGAGCTGAAGAGTCGTAGGGCAATGCAGGCAGCACTATGTCTCTTAAACCGACAGAAGTATAGAGAGCAGTCGTCGTCTACCCACGTCTACAGCTACGGACACACGTACATATATGTCGTCACAGGTCGACGCAGAGAGAAGTCCCTACGCGTGACTACGGACTCGTGTACGTATGTGCGTGTGCAGGCCTTTTTCTATCTCCGTAAGCTTCCGCAGCTGCGCTCGTTGATAAACACACATGGCAGACGCTGCAGAATTCCCTGCCCTGCAACAGCAATGTGGACGACTTCTCCGCCAAATACACTTGTTTCCGTGTTTCACGTCTGTGCCCACGCGTTCCCTTCTTCCCCGGGTAACGCGCCAAAGGCACACAGCAATGAGTACGAAGTAGACACTCGGCTCCACTACGTGAATCCACGTCCTTATACATGCGCGCACACACACGTCGACGCAGCAGATGTATTTGACGTATATTCTGCCTGGCTAGAAACGCGCCGCCAGGATCATGGCGGACGCTGTGGGATAGACAACGAAACGCAGAAGACGTCAGACACCCAGAAAACGCCAGCAACGAGTCAGGTGCGAAGGACTACGGCCCCGGGAAACTCTTCGTAGATCGAACGGTGGAACAAAGTGCGGGTAGAGAGTCGTCCGTGCGCTCCTAATACGCTAGTCACGAAAAAAACATTCTCTCCGCGTGTGTGCGGGAGATTCACAATTACCGTGCTATATGGAGAGAACGTAAATTAATCCATACACACGTGGATGGATGATAAGGTGTGTGGGTGTACACATGCGCATAAAGTGTATGTACACGCGTGTACATACACCTAAACATATATAGATATATATATGTATATATTTGGTGCACCTACGTCTGCGACCGACGGGACCCGGTAACGACCGTGGAATCACAAATGTACCAGCCTCTAACGCATTTCTCCCATTCACGGAAGACAGAGAGCTGAAATACTCTACAACGTCTTTATGATCATTCATCGAAGAACATCGGTGACGACACCAGAGCCCCGAGAAGACGCACATCCTTGGCGTACGACACTCTTACCGAAAACGTTTCAGCAAGACCGACGACACATGGCTACGTGGCTTTTTCACAGGACGCAAATAAGCCTACTTGGCTTTTTCATAAAACGGATCCATCTTCCTGTTCTGCCCTGAACAGCAGTGTAAAGTGAAGGCGTCAGCAGCGCGGTGGTACCCAAGCCATACAGCAGCGAACGCCGCAGCACCTCATCCATACTGTGGAGTAAAAAGTCGACAAAATTGAAAGGACGGAAGTGGCGCAGAAGGAAAAGTGGCCCGCGTTGAAACGCTTGAAAAGTGGAAGTGAACACAGAAAACAAGTCAACGGTGGAAGAACGGCTGCGCTTCAAAGCAAAAAGACTAGGAGGACACAGGAAGAGACCGGCGATGCAAGGATCCACGGAATGCGCAGCGGACGACGCAAGCGTACAAAATTACTAGAAGAGAAAAGGGGGACAGAGAACGAGCTGAAGAGGCACGAGGATAGATGTAGCAAAGCAAGGGAAAAATAAAACTTTGCTGGGCCCGACGCGGCCAGGACCCAGCGAAGGAAAGACTCTGGTCACAGGCTCAGACACACTAGCAGATGTCACCAGCAGGGAGGGAGGGAATTTTCGGGACCCCTAAAAGAGCATGGACTCGCGATAACCTGGAAAAATCCCGGAATTTTCGCGAGAACACGGGGAAGATATCGCCTCAGCTTCATCTACCCCAGAATCCCGGTCATACTCGCTTACTGAGGGCGGAACAAATATGTCGTAAAACTACCACGTCGGAGTGCGAGAACTCATCTACAAAGAAACAGTGTGAATGCAAAAGTGGCATCTTCTGCTGATAGAAAAGTTAGCTGTTTGTGCGAGAAGAGACAACGACAAGGTAGCTGTGCTTGAGTGCAAACGGAAGATGCGCATGCGACCCGAAGTGACGGTGTGCCCAAAGCTGTCCGGTTGTCAGGACGTATAGACACCAGCAGTGTCTGTTCCGGACAGCAGAAGAGAAACTACATACATGTGCAGTTTTCGGCAGTCAAGGAAGAGCGAGACGCATGTATATGGTGTTTTTTACCCAAGGGCAAGCAATTGTGTGCCAGGTCCAGAGGAAGCATCAGTGACGTAGACAGAACCTGCTCCTCTACGGAAATTCACGAAGCTAAGGCGACATTGAAGCAGAATGCACTTCTACCGTTGCTATACATTAACATACGATTAATGTGGCTGCAGTTGCTACATTTGTAGCACTTCGATGATACTGCATTGGTATACACTAACGCACAGGAGTGCCAGCAGTTGTGGCGTCACACGCAGTGACCCTTAATAAATCTACCCTCGCGCAGATCCATTTGCGGACAGGTGAGAATGGAGTGAGGCCGCACAAATCTCACACAGGTGCAACACGGCAGCGCGCTCCATAACAAACTATATTGGCACCATTAACTACGTACATGTACCTACACTCTTTTCCGGCTTTTTCAGTCCATATTACCAGGAAGCACGCCTACGCCTACGTTGAGAAACTGTAACGACGTACACAAGTTTTGTTTTTGTATGTGGATGTACGTACGCAAATATGTATGTACGGGTACATGTATCCGCAGATGCGCATAGATATATGCATGTACTCATGCACTCGGATGTATGAATGTGTATCCATGTATTTACACGTATGCACGTATCCACATGTATATACACACTATATTTATATATGTAGTCACCTGTGCACATACAACTGTGTGCGCCTGTGTGCACGGCATTGGCCAACGGTCGATGCTTCATCTCTCAATTAACCGTATAGCTAAAAAAAATTTTCTCCGTGCCTACCCGTAAACAGCACGTGCAGGGCTTCTGGTACACACCAGAGACCTTTCCCATATCATTTCTACGCCCGGGTGCCCGTCAATATTGCGGCTGCGTCACCCGCGTACAGCGGAATCTGAACTTGTATGTACAGTTTTTCCGACCAAATCTCGTACGTGAGAAGGACGTCAGTATAGTACTACTGATATAGAATCTGTGAGCATGTGTGCATGTGTGTGCGCAACTCTTCTTGGTATGCGGAAGGGCCGTTTCACTCCATTGATATGCACACGGAGCTTTCTTGAGCATACGGAATTGTGTATTTTACATACCGAATCTACTTGCTTTTACGCCAACGACTGTTTGAAGGAGCTGCGTCTGAGGACTGTTTACACACACATCTTTCAGCGGAAGAATGCAACGATGAAGCAGGTCGTGCTAAGGTCATATCCGGGAAATGTTGCTGGGTATTATTCACACTGTGTGCGTTCTGTGTTCGATCTTACTACAGAAGTGACCCCCCACCTTCAGTCCAGTAGCCTTCGTAGAACTCTGTAATTTGATATGTGGTCGTCGTAAGCCGGATGTATTCGCCTTCACGCTACGTGGGTGTCGCACCGTGAAGTGATTTTTTTGTTTGTCGTGTCTCCCTCCCATACCCCGATTGGTGAGTCGAGCGTGAACTCCGAAGCTGCCCATCATTGCCGCGAGTTCATTGATTGAGAGAACCCCACATATGCACACGTATGCGCATTGTCCGACGTCAGTCGGGGAGCGCCTCGTGGGTGCAGTGACTACGTTTGCAAATTACTGCACGGCTTACTGTTGACATTCCTTATGAGTCTATTTTCTTCAATCTGTCGGTGACTCTGAAGCGCTGAGCTACTATCGGGAGGCCAGGTGTCACATTTTTTTCTTGCGTTTGTTATCGCATCGGCTCCTCCAGAACAAAGTTACATGCGCACGTGGTAGTATTGTTCCATATCCACCCTTTCCACTTGATCTTCTCTCCGTGTATTCTTCCACTCTCAGTGTGATTTCTGCGTTGTTTGACAGAAGCGGAAACATTTCCAGAATTACCGGAGGCCAACAGACTGCACTGCGCACGGATGCAGACCCTTCAATTTACTATGTCATAAACGCCCAGCTGCATTTTTATCCGCTCGATTGCGGGTGCAACAAAGAAGGTACGCGACATGTCTGGAAGTACATACCATTAGAACTTGACGCATGTGAATGTGCACCTCCTCCTGCTCCGCGACAGTGGTGCGTCAAATCCTCAAGGTCTTCACCGTTTCTCAACACAGTGAGTAAGCACTGTCGAAAGGACAACCACTAGAGAGAGACAGGACGTGAAGAAGCTCGTGGCTCTCTCATTTGCCGGCCGGACAACTACTATACTCGCTTCAGTCATATCGCTCATTTCGGCATCGAAAAAAACCTCAGCGCCGGCTCAAAATCCTGCCGTGCTGGCCTCCTTCGTCGTCAGCATCAACGCTGAACAACGAACATCTCACCGCGTGCCTTGGTCTCCTTTTCGTAGATCAGTAGGAAAGTCGTCCGGCAGGCGGAAGGATTACGGTTCCACTGCGTCTAGGGAACAAGGATTCGTACCATGCGACCGGAAGTTGAACTACCACGTTACCGCCGAAGAGCATCCAGCGCACTACGCCTTCTGAAATTTATCCTTCTATTACAGCCACAACTAAGAAGAGCTTGAAAATCTTCGAAAAAGAAGGTGTACCCTTAAAACCCCACTTTCTAGTTTCCTTCAGTTAAACAGAGCTCAATACTTAAATCCATTCAAATATAGACGCAAAACTGTGTGCGCTTTCGCGTCGGTGGTACTGCCTTGAACGAGAGTATACTGAAGTGCAGCTGCTCTGTGTGCATTTTTCAGACGCAAACCAGATGAATGTCAGTCCTCGTCAAGTAGATCCGGACACAACCGCTCTAGAGCGCTTCCAGACCTCCGTTCAAAGCAGCTGCGTCCGCGGGTTTTAGACTGTGGAGTGAGAAGCCTCGAAACCTTGGTCTCGGAGCCCTTTCGCCGACAATTACAGGACGAGCCGCGCGGCCTTCGCAAAGTTCGGGCTGGGCGCCCGAACCACGGTAAATTCGCCGCGGGCCCTCGCACAGAAGACGCACTCTTCTGACCTTTTCACGTCGATGCATGAGTCCTACACACGACATGAAGGCATGTTCCCGGCCTCACAACGGAGGTGCGTGGAGACATTTCCCATTCGTGTTTTATACGCTAACCTGGTTCGTCACCTACTGGAACGACAGGGAATATGCAGGACTATTGTTTTGTTTTAATGTTTGTCTCTGTCTACGTGAATACATGTTGTGCCTGGGAAACAAGGACATCAGAGTTGGAGATACTGCTTTCATCTTCCCATTACGAAGGGGCGCGCACTGCTGCTTTCGGTTGAAATGTTGTTTCTCTTAATTTTTACGCTGGATATGGAAACACCGCTGCCGTGTTTTCCCCTCACATCGTGGAAGGTGGGGATTAAACGTCCCGGTTTGCAGACATCGAAAGAAAGAGTAACCATGCAACGGAAAATATTATGAGGAAAAATGCGTGTGTACAGGTACGTACGCTGCAGCCGCCACGAAGCTGTTTCAAACGATGCGTAAACTGCACTTACAACGTTTTCCCCCCCCCTGCCTCTCTGCGTACAACGTCTGCTAGTCGTTTCTGCGTGTGAAAGTATGCAACATGAAGCCCGCAAATCCTACGACGCAGAAGCCAGCAATGCCGCATCCTGCAAGAGCTCCAAATGACCAGCCCGACGTAGAGGTTTCGCCACTTTCCTCTGCTTTAGTCGTGTCTAAGGCAGACATAGAAAGCACAGTAAATACGAGAGCACACATAGGCACGCATATATACAGAACGAATAAATGAGGGACCCACACACGGATACGCCTCCATCTCTTCAAGACATGTACATGAGGAAAAACAGATCGTCGAAACAAAGCCTCCGCTGGAGTGGTGACCGACTTTAGCTGTCTGATAATGTCGTTATTTACCACGTTGCCACACTGAAAGGAGGTTCCTACGCTATACTGTTAAACGTGAGTCCGACATCGATAGGGCCAGCCATAAGACTGACTGGTGAGTTCGGGTGACCTACTTGGGCACGTGTCAGTTCCGTACTTCGGTCCCTGGCACTTTTCCGCTTGGCTTTCTGTGACACAAAAAAGAAGCGGTGTCACACGTGCTGCGTATGCCGAGGTGCTTGCAGACACAACACGAAAAACGTCCGCTAAGGAGTACCGCAATGGATGTAGAACAAAACCACTTCTCGAGTGGGCACGTACGTGCAGCTGTTCAATCTCATAATTCGTGGCCAAAGTGGAAAAAATTCGACTTCCTGTTCGTGCCACTTCGTGGAGAATAGGTGGTGGTCAGGATACTATACGTGACGGATTGACGGTATTACTCTTACTGTTGATGTCGCATTTTGCTGCTTTGCCCTCGAGCTCTATTGTCCTGTCCCGTTTTTTGATTCCTTCGCATCTACGAGCACAAGCCTCAAACATGGCAAGACTTCCGTGGAGGCTACAAGCTGCCAAGGCGCAGATGAATTTTGTACACAAACGTAAGTAAACACCGTAGGAAATCTAAGTGGTTTCTGAATGAGGAACACAGCACATACCTAAGTAAACACCGTAGGAAGTCTACGTGGGGTTTGACTAAGGAGTGCAACACACGGCACACGAAAAGACAGAACAGGCAGAAGTTGCAGCAGTTGCTTGTAAGCGACTCGGCTGCAGTGGTGGTGCTCCAGAATAATGAGAAATGCATGTAAGCTAAGCTCAAGTGCCACGCTTTTTCTCTTGTTTGTGTAGAAGCGTCCCTCGCTTCTCTGGAGCTTCCTTCGGCATATCTACCCAGCCTGTAGTCCGTAATAAGATGCGAGCGACTACTTCCGGTAAAACATGCCGTTGACGCTGCTTCCCCAACTTTACGTTCCGGTCAAACACTGCGCAGATACTTTCTGCCAGCATACCACCCGGCGCCTGCTTCGCTCATATTTGCTGTCATCTACAAAAGTAGGCGCTACGCGCGCCGCAGTTTTCACGTATACATCGTGTGCGCTCGTGTTGTACCTTTGTGCGCACCTATGTAACTCCCAGTGCGTGCAATGTGGACCCAATCGCTTTCGCGAAAGAATTCGTGCTTGGGTAAAGGTGCGTGAGACTCGAAAAGAAATCAACTGCATGAACCACACATCTCAAGAACATGTGCAGCCGGGCAACATTTCAAAGGTGCATAGCTGCTGAGGGACTGTAGCACATTAACATTATTGCAGTTGTGTGGTTTCTGCAACGTACAGACTTTGGCAAACGCTCCACTCTCCCCAGCTGGAAGGTATACAAGGATATCCAATAACGCCGACGAAGAGCTCTCCTTCCCCGCTCCCTCCGAGCACATAGAGTCCTCGTTCTAATTTTTTTAGCTCCGCTCCCTCAATAGTTCTCGCTGTAGAGAAACGACAGACGAGGATATGCCATAAGGTGTGCAGTTCCTTTAAAGCATGGTGCATACAGTTCAGGATGGCATTTGACTACCGGCCAGCAAGACGACTACGGTGAAAACATCAGCTGTTACGCAAGCAGAACCTGCTCCCTTGATACCTCAGGCCGAGTTCCGTTGTGTGCGACACACACAGGTGCCACATCGAAATCGGTGGAACCCCTACAGAATTACGACTGTGAGTCTCCTCCTCCGGAGACATGCCTAAATATATGACAGGTGGTACAGATTTACCAAACAGCCGCACCAAATGACATGACTACCGCAACCTTGTTTTGCTGCAGAAACGTGTATGGTCGCACAGTTCATGAGCTAGTGCGGAAGACCGAAAGAGCACGCAGCTTCTGAAGTTCTGCAGGAAAGATTGATGGACAGAGCTTGCCTATATGTGATGTGTAGTGAGTTTTCCGCTATGTACAGCTCTCTTGTTTTCCTCACTAATGTGAAGGGCGGAACTGACCTGCTGACGTCATGATAGCTTTGCCGTTTCTTCCCCACGCGTACGCTTCTCCCGAACTCAGAAGTGCCACAAATGACTTCGAAAGCGGAATCACTTCGGACACACGGCCTAAGCACATTGGCGGTGACGAACAATTGCCAGAGAAAGAACCCACAAGCCCTTAACATATGCAAGTATATACCAAGCCACAGGTAAAGCATCTGCTGTGACATGCGGCGTAAACGGTCCTTCCAAATCCATCACGACATCAAGGGAGAAGAAGAGATGAAAAACCGGAAGATTTCTTACACACCACATGGGATGAAGCCCCCAGGGCAACCACACAAGGGGAACATCCGACGCACCACCAAATGGAACGGCCTGTATAAGCCAGTAAATGAAATGTTCCGCGCACCTGTAAAACTAAGAGGCGAACAGACAAAAAGAAAACAGAGGGGACATGCGTAAATACGCGAAAGGGCTAAACGCAAGCGTAGGCGAACGCCTACGCTGAATTATGCTTTGCTCAGAATCGAAGATGTGCGCACGAAACAGACGACTGCGGAACAGACACAATTACATTGGAGACCTGAATGACTGGGAGCTGAGGCGTGCATGTCTAAGTACGACCAAATAGCATCTTGCTGGAGTAGAGACAGGCCGACACAGAAAAAACGCCAGGTTTCACACTTGTACGGGAGACAACTATTATATACTATCGCCACATGTGTGGCAGATATTGATTCTTGTCTCCCAAGGCAGAATTTCATCCACAACCTACCCCTCAAAAGATCGATATCCCAGCCTTCACCGCCTGCCGCGGCATCGCCCCACGCTACAACGTCCCCCTCGTCGTTCAAAAGGACAAAAGCGTCATCTCCAGCTTGTAGCGCTGTTTCATAAAATCCGGAAGAAGGCGCATTCCAGCACAACACGTATGGATTCGAACAGCAATTCTAGCAATCTCAAGCAAACCAGCGTGCCCCCCTGAGTCGGTTCGGTTGCTTAAATGTAAACGTGAAGATTTTCACGTATGGGCAGTAGTAGCTAATCACCTCTCGAACTCTACATTTCAAACGTACCTCCAAGCGTCAAACGTAATTTGACTCTAGTTGTATTCTGCTGTACCCAGACTGCCTACAGACGACGTCTTTGTTCATTTATTGCCTCACGTACATGCTAACAGTGCGACAAGATTACCATTTATACGACGTGTCTATTGAAGGACACCTTACATTTAATTCCCTTTCGCGCCGAACCGACAGCAAAATTAGGAATTTTGCCACCCACGTCTTGAGCTCCCCATCCGATGAGTTCCCAAGCGCCGCCTTCGCTCGCTGGCTTTTTCGCGGCGACAGCTGCACTGCTGCTGAAGCGAACCTCTATACACAAACGAGCGACGTGGTGCACAACAGAAACTTTGCTTGTGTCTGCCTTATGGCGCACATGCAAGGTATACGGCTAAGCATTTACTTCAGGCTACTACGCTGGTGAACAAACTTAGAAAACTGTCAGTTTCCACCTGTCTTTGCCAGGTATCACTTTTTTTCTTCACGTAGAAAGAACAGTAGAAAGGACGTCTAGTCGCCACCACAAGCTGACAACCCACTTTACAGTTCACAGAGTACGATTTCGTCTTTCTAGATGACACTCGCACACTTGATGTATGAGTAATTTCCACGAGTAACTCCTGCGCCGCGAAGAGAAGGAACCTGTAGAATCGTCGAATGCACACCTTTAGCAGTCGGTCGCCCTTCCTGTTCTTTCTTTCTTTAAAAGAAATGGTTGGGGAAATGGCAAAGACAGCTGCTGCAAAAAGACAGGAGCACTCACTTCTCGTCAAATGGTCTTCATGCCCCAGGTTCACGTGCGCTGCAAAGCTCGCGGAAAGCAACTACATTGACTCATTACACATTTCGAAGCTCCGTATTCCCTACACCACCACAATCCCCAGATGACGTTGAGTATAACAGAGAATACAACACACTTGCGCAACGGTGCGTGGTCCTGCGGTGGCTTTTCAACGTAACAGCTGCCAGCGCTTACATCGGTTGTAGCACAACGGAGGCAGAGCGGGAGGATATTTCATTAGGGAGGAAAAGAAAAAGGGAGAAGCACACGGAATACCATAATAGCTGTTTACAGAAACACAGCGTCCCACCAGCTATCCTTTCCGAAACTTTAGATTTCACGTCTTCAAAGAAGGTCAAGTCCTTATCACCACCCGAAAATCCTTCGCTGCAGAAGGGAGATTTGTCACTGCCCAAACCCCACACGTACAGCCCGCCTGAAAAGCGACAGCCAAAAGACACACATGCGCGCCTACGGAACTAATGCAAAAGTAGGAGGTAAACGAATTGTTTGTTCGTCTCCTCAACCTGTGGGTCACCGTAGGTGCCTATCAATCAAGAGACGACAATTAAGAGACGACTTGAAAGACGCCTCATACTTCATCCCAACACTACGCAAGCAGGACACTGGCGCAGAAAGACTCACTGTGATGCCAAAATTGCTACGTACCTTTGTCATCGAATGCAGCAAAACAGGTCCTTTCGCCGTACAGCTTCACCACCTGCAATGACGTGTGGAGTCGAAAACGGTGAACAGGAGCAACCAGAAGCTCAAGGATTACAAGAACGCTGTGTCAGCACATGAAGCTGCATATAACATAAAACCATTCTGTAAGCCTATCACCTGCACGAAAAGCAGCGAAGAAAACTACATAACGGCAAAGTACATGTGACACGTGTACCCCTGGATTTTCAGTTGCGCTACTTCATACATATCGGCGTGACTCGGGTGGAGGCTAGCAACCAGGACATCGGTGTACGCTGTTATTTGTACGTATCAAACTATGGAAGTTCTTACACAGGACCACACTGTGCATAGCGACCCCCTGTATTCAATTGCTGAAAAGAGACGCGAATGAAAACATGGACTGCTCCAGTCCTTGTAAAAAGTACGGCAATGCGGGCACTACGCGAATCTCGTCCTTCTCACTAACCTTAACTGAATTGCCTGCGAGCCTGCTGGGTACTGATAAGCCTTTTCCCCACGTGAATACAGCTCCTTCCCCCGTCAGCGCGGCGAAACCAACATCATTCGAGATCTGCACGAAAGGCAGGTAAGAACTCGTACGTGCGGAATAGCAATGCTTTGGCGACCGTGCCCCTATTGACAGACTCCTTGTTCAAACAGCAAACACCATATGGCATCAAAACCATAAAAGTTTCGCATCCGTCTGCCCGTGTCACGCAGGCCCTAAGCGGTTGACGGCGAACTTTTGCTCATAGAGCGCATACAAGTATACTAGCACGAAAGTAGATATGCCCCCAAAACGGCACCAGTTACACACGTATTACATGATACTAGAGCGTATAAATACACGTAATAGACAAAGATAGAGCAGCACAAATTTCCACTTCTGCGCAAATATGTGCACAGATGAATGTGTCCACGTGCACAGCCGATGACCCCAAAATGGTACCATTTACGCACGTATTACAAGAATACTGCAGTGTATAAATACACTTAATAGACAAATATAAAACCGTACAATTGCTACTTCTGCGCAAACGTGTGCACACTTACAATGTCGGTGACGCCTGTGGGCTCCGGATCAGGTAAGACACCACCTGCGTGAAACGAAACAACGCCGAGGGCCGAACTGTTCAACGTCGTCCCGACGGCGTCGCATGTGTACACAGCCGAACTATGTTACCAAGAAATGTGTCTCATTATGCCATCAGGAGCGTTTCCCAAAAAGAAACGCGGCCACCCTGTCACGCGCACAAGCAGGCGTCGCGCACGCGCCCTCAACTTTGGCGGCTATAACTTCGGTACTATTGTAGGTGAGCAGTCCGAAGCAAAGATCCTCCATTCGTGGTCATCGGCAGCACACGGCTGTGTCACGGTGCCACAGCCCTACCGCACCAAAACTGCGGCCAACTGTGTAAACCGTGCGCGCCCCTCACACTGTTATACTCGAGGAAAGTGCCCAACGTGTGAGCAAACACCGTCCAGTTCTGGTCGCCTCACGTGCACAAACGCGCGTTCGCACCCAGGATGGGCATGACTCTGCCGACATTGTATCCGTGTCTCGTCACTTCCCTTAACTCACCGTAAGACAAATACGAGTATACCCGCTGCTACGTGAATGCTGCGCACGTGAGTAGCGCCAGTGAAGAAGGCGGGAACTGCAAAGTAGCACGACAATGCATCAGTTCAAGTAATACGTCGACGCTGTTAGATGCTTGGATATTGTCAAATCACCTTGTTGTTTCGCCGTTGGTAGTTTTCAAATCTCCGTGGTGGTCTCTGCCAAATCGTGCACAGACTGCTGCGTTATGATGTGCTGCTTGTTTTGACGGAACGTGTCCTACTGCATACCATACTGTGCTTCGCCCCACGCGTAAACTGATCCCCGTGATAGCAAGATTGCTGTCGCTCCTTGAGTAGTCACAATCTTTTTGATCCTTTGCGTTCGATTCACATCGAAAGTCGACAGAGCATCCTGCAGGACATGTCGAACACCCACGTCCGAACAAGACTCCCAGCTTTCTTCAAACGTGTGGATTATAAGAAAAGCACTGTACCACGTACAACTGGTAAACCATCTGTCCAGCTTTTAACTAATCACTGTCCAAACATTATGCAAAGCTAGTGGAGATCGGTTCTGCAGACCTGAGCGCTGTAAAAGAGATACAACAAAATGGCAGTTGACAGTATTGCAGGCCGCGTCCCTAAACGATTGAGACCATTCCCTGCTACCAACTGTGCGCTTATGCCGCTAGTATTCTCAGCTTCTTAAATTTCAGAACGAGTGCTATGCTGTACATGCAAGACGAGCATGTATACTGTACCTGCATGCGCGTATCGCCTAGAGTGTTCGGGTGTATGTGTTGAGTCTTACCAGTTCTGCTCCTACCTGCGTACAAGGTCTTAGTTGCATGTGAGCGCACCTGTGATGTTCCTCACTATCTAATGCGTACCGCAGCGAGGGATGACCCGTGAACATATGCCTTCACTAGATACGAATGTAAGTGGTTTCACAAGAATATCAATGGAGGTGAGCATCGCTTCACTTTTCTCGCAAGGGTGCTACACCATCATTTAAGAACGCCTTACCACCGCAGCGGAGCTCATGGTGCCTCCTCTCTCTGGATCTCCAAAGGCGAGAACAGTGCCATCCGCAAACAAAAGGGTAAAGGAGCTGCCGCTGCTGTTGCATGAGATCCCTGTTCAGGTGGTCACACACATGGAAACTGAAGATCCGCAGATGATCCAAAGCACGATACTCTCTCATTTTTACTCGAGCGCTATACGCACCCGTTTATCTGTCTGTTCCAAAACGGCATGGAAGCAAAAGAGAGTCTTACGTGAAGAACTACCGCTGTCGACAGGCTAGGAATCCCGTCGAAACTGAATCAAAAGTCGAGTGTAAGCATTGTCAGGTGTCTCACTTGTTTTCAACCGACCGAGTAACCCACGGGCAATGAGTCTACCTGCCTGCAGAATGGTTCCTATCTTGTGTTGTATGACTCGATGTAGAAGAGCAGATTTATGCACTCTTCTTGAACCCCACACGCGAGATTACACGCGTTCGTCTTGCCGGAGCATTAAGGACGGTGTAGAAGGCTGACACCCGCCCCCAACGAGAAGTTCCGCAGCTGCGTGGACTTGTCTTATGCAAATCTTTATGCTAACTAGTTGACGTGTACATCCATTGCTAAATGGAAGGAGGACAGAATGATGGTGAACTAGAATGTCTGGCCGTCGTATGCAGGCGACCAACACTCTCCGTGGCGCGGTGCTGGTCGCTCACTCAAATGAAGTTGTGCTTTTCAAAATAGAAAAATCCGATAGCCCACTACTGTGTCCCCGAAACAGAGAGAGAGCAGGCGTTGGCGCAGGTTGATGAGTTCGAGCGGACTGACTCCGCATATCCGTACATCGATGTTAGGACAATTGTGTAACACTTGTCGTAGCGCATCCGTGCCTAAGCATCACCTCTGCAGCCATCGACGTGGAAGAATTGAGAACTCACCTTGAAGCATCACAGGCTCTGGACGGAGAGTGCGAACAGCTTCATTTATTGCATCCACGTTAGTGCAGGAAGAAGAAGTGGGGTTCGTACAGACGATTCTGGGCGATGTCAAACCTGCGTGTCTCGGCTGAAAACATAGGTCACATTGAAACTCGAAATAGTAGGGTCTTCTACAAGAGGAACATATGTGCGAACAGGCACGCCAAGGAGAGATTGAAGCGGGAACGGCAAGTTTTGGTCTAGTATGTATGAGATATTGATGCGTACACGCAGCATGCGCTCGGGACGTTTCTGTACGAGTTGAAACTTATTCGTATATCTCTGTTCTCTCCATATATTTACAGACGCACCGCAAACGGAAATTTGCAGACTCAAACACGTTACCGGCGTCGGCTTATTCTTTGAGAGGTGAACACATTTACAGCGCGCACTGCCTTCATCCAACATTAATCGGCGACATGGACGATACTCACCTTGAGGCCGATACTGAGAGCGAAAGCATCCTTTACTCCGCAAGCAAAATCTGCATACTGCGAAGCACAGGCAGGGCAATTTGTCACTAATTTGGATACAAACGGACGAAAAAAGAGACGAATATCATCACGGCTCAAGACATATCTACTTATCCTGAACTGCCAAACTTGCCCTTGGGTTTCTCCTCTGTTGATGTGACTGTCTCAGGGCGCAATACACCGCCTGCCGCTTGACTCGTACCACCACATCCGCCACTCACAGGGAAATTCATCTATACTGGGCACTATGCGTAGGTGCAGCGACAGAAACTTGCTTCAGCAATCCTCCTGAACGTGCGGCTTAACAACGTGATTCCTTAGCTCGGAATACGACCTCCTTGCCGTTCACCTAGGCAGAGAGAAACACGCGTAACCCTGGAAAAAATTTGCGGAATAAGACTTGGTTCTACTCGCCTAAAGTGTGCGTGTTTCGTACCTCCCAGTGATATCCCCTAGTATCCGGATTCACCATGGCGCCGTACTCGGACGGACCTACTGTGGTCAGGATGGCTGGAGTAGCACTGTTGGCCACATCATTTTCAGCCTGATAGAGAGCCGCAAAAGCTCCTGCAAGGAGACATTCAAACAGCAGAACACAAAGTAGCCCGACAACCGCACAGGTCGCTTATGAATTGCGGGTGTGTGCGTTCTGATTTGCATGTATAACAGAAAGGCTCATGCCTGTGCAGAGAGTGTGAGTCACAGGTACGGAGAAGGAATGGTTTCACTTCCTTTGTATGCTTGAGCAGCGTATGCAACTTCATAACGAAGTGGAGCTGCATTCCTGTCCGTGAACAATGCGCGGCAACTACCGTTAGAAAACACAAACGCTGGCCTCTCCGCAGTTTTGCAGCGAACCTTTTGTGAACCATAAGCGCGAAACTGAACGGCTCGACCCCAGCTGGAAGTACTGAAAACTTGCACCCTGCATTGTCACGGGAGACCTGGTGAGGTCCACTGCTTCCCTGTACACAGAACGATAATCGAGAAACCACAAATTCCCCCCTAAAGCGTTAGAGACGTTGTTTTCGGCATGCAGTAGTGCATCCTCTGTTGGTCGTGCGGTTTCGATCAAAACAAAAGAGCCCAGGCAGGAGACGTTGCGCGATCGTTGTAGAGGCAGAATGCCGACGCCGCTGCCATTCTCAAGTTCTTACGGGGAGAAAGGGAAAAAACACAGACGGTTCCACCGTGATTCTGAAGAGAATAGAGGCTGACCTTATTGTTCCAACATCCGTATCCGTGAAAGTACCGATGTTCAGACCAAGGGCTGTCTGCTTGGCAAAGAAGCTCACAATTCCCCCTGCGGCGGCAATTTCATTCGACGACGGCGCCGCGTCGGCATCTGTGCAAGAATTATGAGTAGCAGCAGAACCTCTGTGCACGTAAGCTGACGCAGCGACAACGTCTACCGCCTTTGGGAAGACAGTGCGCAGTATTATGCATAATTTGCAGATGACGGGAATAGACTGCAGTGAGACGCGCACGCCATCGTACAACGACCGGAGTTTTTGCTGGAGCATTGAGGCTGAACGCATTCAGACTGAAGAAAAGGGAAAAATGCTGTCGAGTCGGAATGAAGCGTGCAGGAGCGAAATTCGACGAAAAACTTAGGGTTCTCTGCAGAGGAATATAGAAAGTTGACACCACGATCTGTTGCGCGAACGTAGGTTGAAGTTTCTCACTCTGACGAGAGAATATCTACTGCAAAAGAAACTCCTTGGTACCTTAGACAAACCCGTTGACATCACATAAATAGAGTATTGGGCACATATCCATCAGATAAAAAAACCCACGTATCTTCAAGCGACGGGCTTATCTAGATTTGTGTGCTATCGCATGACCGCAACGTGAGGACGACTGGGGCTGCGAGTAACAGTCTTGGCAGCGGCGTGGCTTTACTTAGTGAAACGAACTGTTGCGCTCACGTAGGCAGCAACTGTGCGTACACAGTGGCCAGTACACGAATTTCTTTGCAGAAATTACCTGCTATGCTGTCGTAGCTAACATTGCCATTGACCACGGCCCCAAGTGAGTGCTTGCCAACAGCGTCCTCCGATAGTGGTTGCCCTTCTACAATCGCACCTAGTTTAGGCGACGAAATGCAGGCAGTAACGGCAGCGCAGGTACAAGCAGTACCGTAATAAGTATATACATCGTCAATATGCGGATGCAGCAGGGAACGTGTACACCTTAGTGCACTGGATGCGAACGTCGAGTGCTACGTCTAAGACGGTTGCCAGCACTACAGTGAGAGAACTGTGTGGGTCGCAGGTGGAGACTTCTCACATTTTACTACAGAACGAGATATCTACTGATGCTGCATGCCTGTCAATGCACAATAATGTGTATGTGCCAACCTGAGAGCGCAAAATAATGTCGCATCTGACCCCTTGGTCAGATGACGACCTTGCGCTTTTATACTTACATTCGTATTCCCCCCGTAGAAGCCGCTGCGCGTTGAGAGTCATGCTGCACAAATCCCCGCACTGCAGCGTAAGAAAGGAAACGGACTTCAGGAAGAAGAAGAATAGTAATTTGATATGTACCGTGTGAAAAGCAACCAACCGGGTCTAACCGCTCTATGATAGTGTGCATGACACAGCAGCTACCATGACACCTGTGACTGGAGCAGAGCAACAGCTCCTTTGACTGCAAGTAGTTACGCCGATCCACACTGCGAAAATGGCACGTACGTATACATTAGACAATCCGGAGGCCTCGGTGGTGGTTTCTTTGGCGGTGGGAACGACCCTGCAGCTGAACCGGGAGTTGCCTGTTCGCACAGTACATGCCAACTAGTACTGCCAGAAAGAGTAACAATAAACCAAATGCGCGCTGACGCAAGTACAAGCCAAGACCGTACAATGTTGAATAACGTTTTTTTACACATTTCGCACCGCACGGGTCTATCTGCGCACACCAGCAGACCTGGTGGCGCACGCCCCCGATGACAAAATCGTGCTCGCCAGTTCAATTCGCTGTCGTAAATGCGAGGCGGGGTCTGCGCTATTACCTTCAGATATATACGTGCACACCTGCGATTGATTCGAAAGCAAGAAATTTTTCCTGTTGGTTGCCCACGTGTGGGCACCGCCGCCCCCAGTAAGGCCCCTGTAGTATCACTTGAGTCAACACCACCCTATCGCGAAAGCCTACCATTGGGTGTACAATATTGCTGTAAGGCTTCGAATCCAGCCAGCCAGCACTCTTGTAGTATGCTTATCACTCACATAATAATTTCAGCTGCTCCGAGCAGTCCCGAGTGGCGCTACATGCGTTGTTGTTGCTAAACCAGCGAGCCGTTTTGACGGCAATGAACTGGGCTCCGCAGTTCAGACTCAGCACAGTGCCCTCGTATGCTTCGAATGCTGCACGACAAGCACAAGTAAGCGACACGTCAACGCTAAATGGCAGATGACGTGATGTACGTCTTCGATACCGAGGAATCGCACGCAGTATAACGAGTCTACACAACGTGCCCGCTCATATGCCGACAAAAGAATATTGCGGACTGTGGGTTGTGCTGAGCGTAAACAACTAGTATTTCATGGTCGAAGTAGACACCGCGAAGGTGGACAATGTGTCCTGGTAGCTGGCAAGCTGACGTCTCAGTGAATGACGCGACGACTACTACAAGCTTCTTGTAGAGTAGTATTCGAGGTGTCACCTTGCTGCTACGGCTCTGACGGTAAACAGTTGCTACCCATCACGTGCGCTGCCTCCTTTGCATCGAGCGACAGTCCGACCATCGGTAGACTGTGATTTACGTGAATATCCTGCGACAAATTGAAGAGTTCGCTAGTGCTCGATGTTTCACGTACCGCGGCTACTCTCAGACAGAGCGTGTTTCCCCTGGCAAATATCTCCTACTTTTCCCACAGCAAACGAAGTCCTTGTGAGACCACAGCTATCGTCATTGTGCATCCACTGCATCTATCCTTTGTGCTGGCGATCGTCAGAAGCGGCTTGTGGCGCATAGCCGAAAACGGTGCTCGAGTCAGGAGACGGACTTGATTAGCAGATGCATGCTGGCGACACTCGAGAAGCCTACGAAACAACCCTAACTCTGGGGTAGCGCACAAATTCAGTGTGCCTCATGCATGGAGTGTAGGAAGTAAAATATAATGTCCTACATTTCAGAACTGGTCGTGTTCATGGCTGCAAAGATTCATCCGCAGTCCTACAGTACATAAACAAGTGCTGCAGCTGCATCAGCGTACTTTGAACATTGTCCGTTTGTATCTGGGAGACGCCTGGACTCCCTGTCAAGGTAACCGCCGCCTGCGGTTCGAGACTTGCCGTCAAATTCACGCTTCTGCCCCTGCGACTGGGAAAAAGACTCCAACGCGACGTGTACAGGGTTCTCCATGGCTGAAACGCTGCCACTCCTAGGAGCCGACTGATGAGTACAATGCTCAACGCGACCGTCCACAAACAGGCAGGCCTCCACTGTCCTTTTGTCAGACGGCCCATTCCCGTGGTATCCCAAGGGGACGAGCACTTGTCACTTTGGCCCCAACATGGTAGACTGCGTGATGGCGACTGCTGAGAGTACGTGTTTTTGTGCTCAAGCGAAGGATTCGTGGAAATCGACCTGACGTTACGACCAATACGTTTGTCACACGACCTCTGTGAATAGCTGACAGTGAACAAAGGATATCGGCACCCGGGAGCACGCTGCCTGCTTTCCCTTCCTGCTGTGCAGGACCCCAGTGTCCCGATGACCTCGTTCCTCGCTGCTTCCATTAAACGATGCGAACACGTCTAGATGTTCCGAAAGCACCCCCCCCGCTGCTCTATTCTTCAAACAGGCACAGGGCATACACGAAGGACTACTGTTTTGATTGCAGAGCGGCCTCTTGCTGTCCAACCGTACTTGCGGCGGAGCAGCTTCAAATTCTAGCAGCGAGTATGATCCACACCCACATTCTGACAACTCGCGGTTCAGGAAGGAAGACATGCAATACTAGCGTGCTGGCACTCAGAAGTGAACCAGTACCGTAAACTACGGGTAAGCCAGCTGAATGACAGTGGCTTGTGGACATGCGAGAAGGAACAGCTCAAGTCGGATATTACAGAAGGCTGCTCTATTCTTCAAACAGGCATATGGCAAACACAAAGGACTAATGTTTTGGTCGCAGAGCGGCCTCTAGCGGTTGATGTGCTGGTAAAGACGTACAGTGCATACAAAAACCCAGGTGGTCTCTCAGATACGCAAGGAACAAATTGAAAACAACCACTTACATAGAGAACGAGCTCAGGTGATCTCTTCCCAACCATGAGAAATCCGAGATTGGTTGTGCTCATAGCTTGTCGGAAACATGGGCACACTATTTTGGAGTAACGACTGCGCACGTGAACTCTGTGAGCGGCACCAGCACGAGTGGTATTGCTGAGTAAGGCTCCTCTTGCTGTTGCACCTGTTGGCACGTACGACCACAGTTTCCACTCCCAAAAGTCTGTAGCTAGGACGGCATGGATACACCGTAGCTGCAGTAATGGGAGAGCGTTGTGTTAACACAAGGGTATTAAAGTGTGCCCTGGAAACGCTGCAGATTCATTTATTTAACAGGATATCTAAACCGTTGAGGGGATGGCATTTTGAAGCCATGACTCATTCCGCGACGGCACTTTGAGACGCGCGCCTTGCGGTCGTTCTCAACGCCGCACGGAAGTGTAGACATCATTTGGATACAAAACGTGCTATCCTTTCCTTTTTTCCGTAGACGGCCTGCAAGGTTCAAGGGAAACCTTCTCAGCATTCTCGGCAAGCCTAGTCGTGGTAGTGTTCACTGAACAGAACAACACTGTGGTGATTCGTGTACACGACTAGCTACTAGGGCCGGTCGACGCTTTTTCCGTAAGTCATTTTGCTTTCTCCGCTGCCTCAAATGTCTGCGCGTGGATCAGTCCACAGTAGGCAAAATCGGTGGCGCAAATGGCTCATTTGTGTTTTGCAAGATTTTCTGGTTAAAAATGGCACTGAAGTGCTCTACGACACAGCAAGTTTCTGCAGTGGCTTGTTTGATACCACCGGTAAGGAGCACTCCTCAGGACGCTCGCCCAACGGCTTTCCCCACAAGACATCAACAGACAGTAAAGGTTGCGTAATATGCTTTGTTCAAGCAGCTCTTCTTTATTCTCGGTCTCACACAGTCCAACGTGTTGTTCTGCACTTTGGAGAGACTACTGTTTGTGACGAACCAAAGCTTCAGCGTTATTATACGGAGGTTTATGCGTGCCAGTGCACAGTGATCATCAGAGTAAAGATAGGAAAACCATGCGCTCATTCCTGTACCGCGCAGGACGCTGCAGCGTCGTTGAAGATGTACGGTTTTGCGGTGCTCCTTTGCCGGTAACGGTGTACACTGCTTTCGGCGCCTTGTCTATTTTAAGTAACACAGAGTCATCTAATTTTTTCAGAGCGCTGTCCTCCCTCACTGGTGTAGTGCAGGCAGGGTGTTGTTCTGAGTTTTCCGACCCAGTGCACAGGAGACACCTGGAGGCAAGAAACGCCAGCCGCACTTTCCGCCAGACTTGGCATCAGAACAACCAGTAAGCAACGCCAAGGGCGGCTATTCCATGTCGAATGCTACAAATGAGCAGTCACATGGCGGCGACAGCGTGCTCGACTTCTATGGACTATATGAACTACTCCGTCGTACACATGCGTCCGCCTAGAGAAATGCCCACTATCAAAAAACAAGCAGTGTGTACTCGGCGCGGGGATGCAGCTGCAGCACGTACGAGATCCATGCACGAGCCCTTTCTCGGCAAAACGACTGCGTGCATAGTTCAAATACCAGTTTGTGAACTGGAATACGCACGCGACCTTTCCAAATCCGCAAAACGGTTTCATGTGCGACGCCATTGGCCTCACTGAAGGAAGAGTACCGAAGCACACAAAGCGTGGTGCACCGCTCCATCCCGTGTTCTTCTGCAGCACTCGAGCGACAGCAGGTACAGAGTGCCAGTAAGTCTATATTATTTGTCAACTGAGCACGCTACAGCCACTACTGGTTAAATGACTGTGTGCAGGTCCACCTCAGCGTGACCACGCCGTCATCTGATGTCGTATCCATTTCTAAGCATCTCATCGAGTGGTGTCGGGGTTAAGCTTTCCGGAGTCTCCCTTCGTTACCCTGGTGTGCATGGTTAAGCACGCTGTCTCGCTGCGAGAGTGATTTTGTGAGTTTGTGAGAATGCGTCAGCCCGAGTGGCTGTGATGGTCATTTAGCAACGGTGTTCACCTCCATTCATCAAGATAGTCTGCACCAGCGATACAGTATTCAGTGCTCGCTCTGGTCGTCTGGCGACATAATGTAGCACCGCCCCCTCGTGTACGGTGAAGCGTCGCCTTTTCAACACCTCCACCTCCCATTCGTTGTTTTTAGGGAGAGCCGTTACATCCGTTCGGCACTAGCTTTCTCTAACCATGGGATTGCTTGCTCCAGAAATGGTGTGAGGGAGCTGTTCTTTCTATAAGAGTTCATGCAAAAATAACGCTGCGCGACAATGGTACCGGAAAGTGATTAATTCCGCTGTGATTTGAGTCGATTAACGCATGTTTAAAAAAATTCCACTAGCGGTGAATTAGCACCGCAGGCTTCGTATGACAGCAGCACAGCACCGTCATCGAGAGTTGCGAACATTCATCTTCCTGTTTCAGGGTGAGATTGGAACAAGGGTCTCTTACTACCCACCTAAAAGAATCCTGACATGGAACGTAAAATACGTTACAGGACCGCAGTGGCTGGCTGTGAGAAAGTTCCATCTAACATACCCACTACCCTTACCCTCAAAGTTCGCATACGCCGAAGTGACACTACAAGGGAAACCCGCTCAGCGAGAAAACTCCATCCTCTTCCCGCGAATGACCTTTTACACAATTCTACGATATAACATCCGTGCATCCTCATTCTTCTATGTCGCAGCCTTTGTTCTTTTTCGCGATCTACCACTGACTTCATGTTGAACGGTTCACGTAGAAGTGTACGACCCTGCACCCTTGTTGAAAAACCTTCCCCGCCACACACCAGCTCGACGTCATACACGAAATGACCTTTCCCCTGCGGAGTGTGGTATTTCACGAGCATACGCTTACACGCGTTCACACACAGATGCGCGACTGTGAAGGGAAGACGTCAGTAGCCACTTCGACCATACTCGGCCTCATTACCACCCATGCGTTGATCCGGACGCCCACCGTAGTCACCGGGCCCACCGGGACCACCTCCGTAACAATCTCCTCCCCCTCCTCTCCTGTATCCTCCTCCGTTGCCGTATCCACCTCCACCCATCCCTCCCTCCCCATAACCTCCTCTATCCATTCTCCCCGGCTCTCTCCGACCTTCACCCTATCACAGTCAGCACCAAGACAGGAACAGAACATTCACGCGTATGACTATTACCGGGTGATACAGGCGTCTGTCCTCTTGCACTAGATGTCCTGCTACCTTACTTCCACCTCTAAAAAATCCTGGCAGCACGGTGTATCTGTGCTCGGTGACGCACGCATACCGCGTCACGTACCCATTTGTTCCGTTGAAAGTATTCGACAATAAGCGCTGGATCATAACAGATGCTTCCCACTTTTTCAAGGTAAATCAACACCAAAAGCTTCTTGCGGCCGATGTATGGTCACATAATCCGCCATCCACACGGCGCTTAGCACTGAACGTCTTTGACTACTTGGCGCAAGTCAGCAATATGACATCTGCGCCAGTGCCGGTAGTCTGACAGCAGCAACTGGAAGTCTCTTTTCATGTATTCCACACAGCAGAGTGAGAGAGCACTCCACATCTGATACATCAACGACGCCCAAAACCGCTGTCCAGATCAAAGCACGTGAGGTCACTTGTGAACTCATTCCCAGCGCAATTGTCTGCAAGCTCAAAATCCCTCTCGTATAGTGGTCGGTTCCCTGGCATTACGCTATAGGCGAGTGTTTAACGTTGCGATGGACTGAATTCCTTAGTGCACAAGAGAAGAAACGTTACGCCGTTCGTGACACATCCTTCCCCAAACGGCATCGCATCACCTGTGGATGACTCGTAACGTTTTTCCCCAGAATAGGACTCAGAATACGATTGAGGATGAGATTTGTGTTCACACGGACTAGCAGAAAATATACCTTTCAATCTGCGGGTGGTTCGCGTGAGCGAACCCAAACGAATGCAACTGTGAAGTTCCACAATCAGCGTCACATCAGTAAGCTCACGCAAGTTCGAGTATGAACTGCCACGAGAGCCGAAAACCACCTTAAATGTTGCAGCAGAGCGATTCCACAGCACCGCAGCATATCTTTCAGTGACGCCGCAAGCGTTTAAAAGTCAACGTCCGCTAACACTGATTTTGACACTGCGCACACGTTTTTAAGGTACGGGCAACTGCATGTATACGTGCGTGTTTAGCTACCCTCAACGTCAGAGTGTACCTGGACAAAAGCCCCGCCGGGTCCAGTGACATGAACGGCTTTCTGTCGGCCATCGCTTGCAGTTTGTATTTGAAATTCCACTTCCTCTCCTTCGGCCAAATTGCGAAAACCCTCAGCATGAATATCCGTCTGGTGGACAAATAAATCTGTGCCATCTTCTGCGGTGATGAATCCGTAGCCCTGAAAGAACCGTTATCACCGAGGGACAGCACGTGACGCCTCACATTAGGCAGACGCAGCATCCAACCTGCGTAGTAATAAGTGCTCTCTCCTGTGACCTCCTGAGCGTTTGAGTGTCAACGCATCTGTACAAGGTTGACGCGTAAAAGTGCATGGATACACTGCTGACATCCGAGCGTTGTGACGCATACACATGTACATGTTTTTGACACTACCGTCAATGCTTCCCATGGAAGACTGCATGGGACACGGCATCCAGATTGTACGTACGTATGAGACTCGTGGTACGCATGCACTGACGTCTAAGCGGGAGCACATAAGTACGTCGTTAAAAATATACCTAAAACGGAGAACTTCACCTGCACATATCGGTCGCGGCTTGCACTCCGACAGCATACATATACATACCTTCGGGTACGTATTTCCACGTATAAGAAGCAGTTGACAGAGGACAGCAGATACGGAGAGAGATAAACGGCGGAACATACAGACGGGAGGAGTCGCTAAAAAAGTGCAACCGACTAAAAATTAGTCGGTCGTCCCCGCGTTTGTTCAGAAACTGGCGGAGGAGGTGAAAAAAGCCCAAGTTCTCCGTCCAGAGACGGAAAGAGCGGAAGATACAGATTAGTAAAAAAGTGCGACCACCTAACGGTTGATCAGTCGTCCTCACGTTTGTGCACAAACTAAGTGGTGAGAGGAGAAGAGCTTAATTTTTTGTCACTAACAAAAAAGTAGTATTCTTACCTTTTTCGAGTCAAACCATTTGCATATTCCTCGCGTGACCGCCATTGTTCCGCGTGATATATTCAACACTACAGACAGTGTTGCACCTGATGGACAGATTTGAAGATATTTCACCCAGCAGACACCGTTAAGACGTTCGCAGCTCTTCCAACTTCACTGCTCTGCCCCCTCCGCTAGCCTCCGGCTCCAACCGTCTTCACAAGGAATTAACACAGCTGTCAATCTCCTATATTCCTCCTTTGCATCGCGTCTTCCTTACTAACGAAAGGACACATATTCCATGGGGTCGAATATTCGCGTCGAAGTGCCACCTGTGAAACTACACGTTGTCTGCGTGTCCACTACTGCACCGCAGAGCTGACACCGCTTGTCTCGATCATCGCGGTGCACACGCTAATGTAAACCCTTGCTTGCGCACAGACCATCCCAATCGCTTCTACACACTAATTTGAGGGTGGTATTCACTGACGGCCATTACAAAAGTTTGTGCGAGTTCTACATGTTGTTAAGCGAGTGTGTCTTCAGCTTGGCTCTCCTTGAAGGGCGCGGCGCTGGAACCGCAGACGACGCTCACGGAAACATCACGTCCACGTAACGCCCCTACATAATTTTTAATTGTGTAGGTCTGTGGTGAAAAGAAGACGCAAAAATAATAATTGACAAACAAGCTGTAAGCGCACTTTCAGTTAGCTACGCATTCAATGCCTGGAGTGACACCAGCACGCAGCGGCCTACGCCGGCGCGTCGTTTTCAGATGTGGTGTGACCTGTGTATAGCTGGTGTCCATTCGGTCAACAGCGACAAAAGTGTCCTTTCACCACACCCTTCTGCACTGCACACGGGAACTGCAAGCATTACTTACTAGAAAATGGAGACGGTCGGGTTGAGTACCAGTCTCGCGATTTTAGGTGATGCGTCCCCCTCTGAGAAGAAGCCGTCTTTGTCCACGCTTCCCTGTACAATACCAGCTCGATCGTCGACTTGGGACGGAGAGTCTCGTTTACTGAAATTTTAGAATGAAACTATTCACTCAGCTTTTCAAACTGCACGGGCGCGCGCGGCGCTGCAGGGCGAGATGCGTGCGGGTGACTGTCCAGCAGTCACCGCGATTACAGTCACTATTGGCCACGAAATTAGGATTTGTAAATCTACCGCGGTGAAACACAGAAATTCCAGGGCGTCCGCCAGAGTTTCAATATAACGACTTTACGCGTATGTGTTCCATCAAAATGTACACACAACTACGTATATACCTTGTGGCTCTGCATACCGCTGGGTATTCACGAGGGACCTCAAAAGTTAGTTTCCGAAATTGATTCCAGCGACCATCGACGCCTAGATATCTTGCGCTCTGCAGCGTGTGCCCATTTTGACCGGTGCATCACGAAGTTCGTTGTCGAGCACGGACGACTTCAGGTATTGCCGTGCGCTGGATACCAGAATGCGAGGTCCACGGCTCCCACAACGCGGGACAAGCCGCGCCTGTGAGGACCTGTGACCACCGCAGCTCGATCAAAATAGTTGGGGGGGAGATCGATCATCAACTACCACCTTCTGACGATAAAAAATAGCGGCATTCTTGCGGTTGGTGGCGCGCTTCTCCCCTCCGTGAAGCGGGGCTGCAGTACACTCAGAGTCACACCGAAATAAAAAGCGATGCCACTGTCGCTGGTAATTCGCCGATTACCTCCCCGCATTGCAGGTCGGTGTCGGCCGGTGACGAGCTGGAGTCTACATGTCGCAGTTCACCGTAGGCGTTAGCACGGTTCCGTCTCGCCCCCTTCTGTAAACGGTTGAGCATTTGCGTGTGGGTCGTCCAGAGTTACCTGTTGTTCAGGCTGCCAGCAACAATATCCACGTGCGTATGTTAATAATGCGGCGACTCGGTCCGCCACCATGAGACGTATGAGCGTACACTCAGTCTACACGAAATGTTGCGGCGAATACTGCAGGCGGCGTAGCATCCGAGGGTATCCGGCTGCGTGTACTTGTGTGTGGTCTCCCTGCTTCCCGGGAAACTCACACAAGTGTATGAAAGATCAGCAACCAGTACACATTATTTCGGTGCTAGCGGTAGAGGACCTCTCAGTGCTCGACAAGGTGTAGCGTAGGACTTCGTGTACAAATGCTAGCGTCAGCGCTTACAAGGACATAGCCGAACCGTGGGACAGCGTCCACCGGAGTGTGCGACGATCAGGCACCGGCTGCTGATGGTTCAATGTGTAATGTAGGGCCGGATGTGAATGCCGTTGAAAGTCTCTGCGATTCGTGCGCAAGAATACGCGACTCCGCAGCGGCCAGCAACCTTCCGTAATCATTTGGGATGGCCATTGGTTGGTTGTGTACTCACGCGGTGGAGGACCGCTCGGTCTCCCTGATTCCCGGGAAACTCACACAAGCGTATGAAAGATCAGCAACTAGTACACATTATTTCGGCGCTAGCGGACTATGCTGGCACTAGCGCCCGCGTTGGTGAAGGGCGTGCAGATGCGCACCGGTCGTGAATGTGTCAATTACACAAACGTAGGTTGCATCATCAACAGTTACGGACTGCAGCACATACCATGGTAGTCCACACTCTGCGTGATCGTTAGGACGAATGATAACGCTTGTTTGCGCACCGGGAGCTTATAATTTTATTCGCTGTTTTGGCTGGTACAGCCCCGGGGGAAGTACTGTTAGCCTTGTGCATTGACACTGGTACGCACCGTCTGACGCAATATGACTCGAATGATTGGCACATAGCGTGCCGGTCGGATAGTGATGCTGCAACCGACAGGGGCCTCTTTGCTGGGAAGGCTAGCCCTGCCGTCGCTGCCGTGCCGCTTTCTCGGAGCGGCTTAAGTACGGCTTTTCGGTATACGCTACTTCCTGCAAACGCGATTGAGCAGATACGACTTTCCACGATTGAATCTTCCTCTTCACCGGCAGTCCTCTGACAATGCACTGAAGGGCACTTCTCCTCACCAATGCTTCAATGGCGTCATTAATGAATTTACGTACCGACTCTGTAAGATGCTGTACGTGCGTGTCACGGCATGGTACATTCAACAGTACGCCGGCATCCTGCAGTGAAAAAAACCTCTGTTGCAGCACGAGCGGTGTAGTGGGTATGGCCTCATGAGCCATGCCTCGTTCTTTTTTCCTTGCGTGGCACCAGGGGCACTCCGAAAAGATCATTCGTGATTAATACTTCCGTACGAAGTAGCAGCGTGAGCGACGAAGGGTCCTTGAAATTGATTAACTGTATGTCACCGCAGTCACCACCTAAGCGCTAAATTTCTGTGCTGGGTAAAATGGGTTAGCAAAGACGCAAGCACTAGTTGTGCGGCTGGTGTAACAGTGACACCTCCGGCGTCGGATTTTTTCTTCTCAAATGCGCACGGGCATCCTCAACGGCACACATTGACTATTACGGGTACGACGGTGACACATCAACTCCGCGTCCAACCTGAAAGAAGACTCAGTATGTTCAAAAACAATCCGTAATATCCACTCAAAGGCAACTCAGCAAGCAACGAACTCGCAGGTGGATGCAGGGTTATTCGCACCTGGTACGCGCAGCTATTAAGCTGAACCCATTTCTGAATAGTAATCGTTGGGTGCACCTGGCGTGTCACTCAAAGTTCTGCACCACTTGTGGTGGTGGCATGCCTTGCACGTGGACAATTTTCTTATGTGTCAACGTAGAGAGCATATGCAGCAGGTGCAGTACCGCCTGAATGTGAAAATTCATCTGCGTCCACTGTGTTACTGTGGAGGGTAGACCTATGTCGGCACTCTCTTCGTCCCTCTGGGATCGCACTTACCACAAAATTGTCAAGTCAACCCAGCGTCAGCAGCGCACAGCAGTCTGTTTCCGTTCGTGTGCACTGTATTAATGCAGATGTATTAACCTCTACTATCGATATTACTGCCGAGGCTATTGTAACACGCAGTACTGGCAGCGCGACGAGTGGAGCGCAGTACTGGCAGCGTGACGAGTCGTGCGCAGTACTGGCAGCGTGACGAGTCGTGCGCGTTTCCCTGCAAAAAACGCTAAAACGTTTCTCCTATTATGCCCACTGGTAAAACATGTATTGCAAGAAATTCTGGAATGTCATGCCATAATAGCTCGTGTTACGTGCGGCATTCATGGCCCATCGAGATTTCGTGCTTACCGCGTGAAGGGTCTGAGCCGTAGAGTATTTGGCATTCGTGGATGAAACGCCTGCACCACATCCGTTACGCTCCGTGCTCTTCGGGTATGACAAGGGCTTCAAGCGCAGCGGTCGGTCCTTCGCAAGGTACATACCTTAATGCGAATATCATCCTTAAGAGAGCTAGTCAGACAAGTAGGCACCTCACTGCCTCTATGACTACAGCAACGCTCATTTCAGGTCTGCCACTTACACAAGGATATATGTAAACTCACACGGTATACATTTCAGGTCTGCCACTTACACAAGGATATATGTAAACTCATGTGCGTCTGCCTACGTGACAGAGGTCTGGCTTTTTCTGAAAATCCCCTTCCTGGGTACGTGCTACTTCGCATATAATACATAAATGTATACGTGTCGTTGCAACTTGGGGTATTCTTACGAGTCATGACTACTCTTTCGCCTACTGCATATACCTATATTCACTTGTGCGAGAGCATAAGAGGAAATCCCTACACTTCCAGGGGTCACTGGAACCGCCGGTAAAGTGACCGTCTAAAGTTGCAGCAGGGAGAGGAGCAAAAATGACAGAAGGAACAGCGCGGTTAACAAACGTGTTCCCGTGTAGCGGTACGCAGAACAGACATTGTACATACGTATGTTGAATGGGTCCGCTAAGGGGGAGAGCTCGTCGTAGTAGACTCACAGACGTGGGAAAGTGGAATGCAGGGTCCCGGCACAAGAGTCAGCACGACAGCAGCGCATGCATATATATATATATGTATACATATGTGCACGTTTATATATCTGCAAACGTCTGCACAGGCGTAGAAGCAGCAGGAGGGCAGTGCAGGTGTATGCAAGAGTATAACCTTGTACGTGTATACATAAATGCGTGTGTATGACTCCGTACGTATGCATACTTCTCTACTCATATTTTCAGCAGAAGCACACAAGTATACGCGTATGTATTGTCGATTTCCAGCCACAGAACCACCAGAATTCCACGTAAGAATACATACACATAAATGTGTATGTAATCATACCCATCTGTACGTATACATGTGTATATGTATACGTGTACATGCAAATGTTTTTCGAGAGTCTTTTGCTACAGCCGCGGTCATAGCCTATAGACCTGCGTCCATACAGCCGGATATGTCGAGCCATATATGCGTGTTACGATGAACGAATGGTGTGGTTTCCACTGGACGCCCACAGAGCCTTTCCTCATCAATCTTCCTGTTATCTGCACGGCCTTGGTAGTGAATTTTACCGTGCTCCGCATGCATTGAAACACTGCATGCGAAGACGGTAGTGTCGATCGAAAGTAGCTTTACACGGACTCATCCGCTGTATTTTGGTTGCTTGGAACGAACCCACTTTTTTTTGGCTCGCGTGATTTTCCTCTGGTAGAGAGGAACTGCCACGAGGCTGGTCGCAGCTGTTGGGGCTGTTGTTCTGGAGTCAGATTCCTCTGTGTTGAGAAGTGAAGTGAGAACTCGGTGTCGGGCCAACGGTTATCACTCTCCTTGTAGTCATTTGACAGTACAACGGCAGACGCAGTGGAGACGCAGTAGATGTTCATATTTCGCTAGTGATGCTGCACAGATCATGGTTGCAAGTCTTCTGCAAATACATTCCGGATGGCCGCAGCGTGTTGTTGCCGGGCTTCGCGCTGAAACAGATCGGAGGCTATATTTACTGTGTTTCTCTCTTCTCTTTCCGTACCACAGTTAACGGCTTTATTATCGTTTCCTTTCTTCTCCAGAGGTGCAACTTCTTGCAATGTTGCATCCTTGTTGATACGTTCATGCTGTGTATAGCAGTTCCCACTGCCTTTTCCAGCATATATCCCGTCTGCATCGCTCTCCGCCTTCCGTCTGTGCGCAGTGGTACCTTTCTGCTTTGCTTGTCTTCTATCTCTCTTTCCTGTCTGCGTGGAGCAATTCCACCGCCTTTCTGCCTCCTCTTTGTTCGACTTACCGCATAAATTCTCTAACTGTTTTCCTTCAGTCCGGTCTCAGTACAGCATCCAGCCTCTCTTTGCGTGATCGCTTTGCGCGTTTTTACGATCTGACGGTTTGAACGCCAATTTTTCCTTGCTTCTCGTATCCCTTTTGTCCTGCCTCCTGCGCCTTTCCCTGTTACGCCATCGCGTCTGTCTATCTCTCGGTCGTGTCATCCTCCGGTCTCTCCCTACTACAACTTGGTCTACACTCCTTGCGGGCTCCGTTCTCCGCTTTCTATATCTCCTCCTCCTTCTCTTGCTCCGTTTTTTTTCTACCGCTTCTCACTCGGCACTCGAACGACCATCGAAACGACCCAGAGCTACTTGCAATGGATAACTCCGCAGACCACGTCGCTTCAACGCGGCGGCAGCGTGCGAGAAACCACCAGAGGTCCCCCAGCGCGTCTGGCCATGCAGCTTCTCCCAGAAAGGAAGAAAGCAACCGTCTTTTTCCCCCCTGCAGTAGCTCCGGTCGGAGGAAAGGCAACGCCGAAGAAAAAAAGTTGATTGTGGAAGGAAAAGTGCGTATCCAGGGGGCGGAACATAACGAGGTATTCTACAACCCCGTACAGGTCTTCAATCGAGATCTCTCTATCGTTGCTATCAAGGCGTTTGCTGAAATGCAAAAAGAGGAAATTCGTCGCAGGGGTACGACTTTTCTCCTCAGGAACACCCAGCCACCTCCGTATGTATACGTGTGTGTCGCTTGTGCACCACTCCGCCACATAGAGGTGTACACGTACACATGAAACATGTATACCAGACGGGATGGAGTTCTCTCTTTGGAAAACAAATGCTCGGAGCACCTTATGGTCGAAGCGTATATACGTGTGTATTCGTGTGAACAGTCGAAATGCACCTTCTTTGAAAACTTGAATAAACGCACATCCAAGCGCCTCCCGAGGGTGCGGTCTTTCGAAGGAAGGTCTACACGTGTATGTGCGTGTGCCTGTGGAGAAGGAAAAGGTCCTCACATTAGTGTCCCTCTGTGCAGCATGCGACCTGTTTCTCCCCACTTTATACTTCCATAGGTGGTGTGCTGCAAAGGGCGCAGTTTGCCAACGCGACACTCTTGTATTTGAAGAGAGACACCCACATACTTTTTTTGTCTTTTTTCGCTCCTGTACTGGGATACCCCTGTCACACCCACCAGAAAGGTGCTCTGAGTGATGCTCGAGCAGCACTTCTCCTTCCTTTCTTTCCCGCTCTTGTGCTACCATAGCCCTGCCGCTCCTGCCAGAAAGCCGCTTTCTGTGTAGCTTAGGAGACCCCCACAAATTTTTTTCTTGTTCTTCGTCTGTTCCACTGTGGTCTTCCTGCCGCTTGTGCGAAATATGCTACTTTTTCTGTAGCTTTGACTTCTCTGCGCTTTTCTCTCCTCCTCTCGTCCCCTTCGTCTTCCTCCTCTCTTGTCCTGGTATGTTGTCAGCAATAATCTGCGTTTCCTATTCTTCAGAAGCCATGTCCCGCTGCCCCCGGCAGAAGAAAATGAGCAGCTGCAATTTCGTTCACTTCTGCAAGTCTTTTGTTGACTTTCCCCCGCTCCACGTCGTCCCGCTTACTCAGCTCTCCTCTGTTTTCCGGTCGCTACAGCAGCGCCAACCCCGCGGCTTTCACCACTATAAACGGTTGCTGTGTGATTGTCGCGGTCGTATTCATAAATACGCATCACCTCCTCCACTCGTCCGTCGCTGCTACTTCACTTGAATAACGAGCGGAGCTGTCCCTCCTTTCCCCTTCTGTCTCGTTTCGGCGAAGGCGTTTCGTCTCGCGTCAACGGAAGGCCAGTAAACTCCCGGAGACCGTTCTTCACACATTTCCCTACATATTTGTAGAGGCTCTGTGTCTAAAATATCTGTCTATGTGCGTGTACGTGTATATCTGCATATGCCGGAAAAGTATCCGTAAAGTTGCCTCTCTGTCTCTGTCTGTATGTGTGTATGTCTCCCTCTTTGTGCGATAAATATGTGTGTGTATGCGTTTGTCCGAAAGCATATAGTTGCGACACGGTAATCCTGTAGACAAAAATGTTTACTCATGTGCGTCTACATCTCTTTTCTCTTCCTCTCTCTTGCTCTCTCGCTTTTCTTCTCTCTGTCATTCTCTCTCTATATCTATATGGATAGGGAGGTGTTCAAAGACACACGCGTCGATGTATGTATATGTCATTTTTGGCGAAGGCATCTGTGTGCAGGCGGGCGAAGATTTTTCTACATGTCTGTGCACACCGTTTGTGTGGTTGGTCTGTTTGACTTCCCTCTCTCTCTCTCTGTGTCTGTCTCCCTGTTTCACAGAAAAAACCCTCTATTCGTCTTCTCGCTCTGGTACGAGAAAAACATGTTTGTGGTGGTGCTTTTTGTTTTCTCTCGCAGGGGCGAGGGCCCTGGACCGGATTCAGTCGG
Source organism: Sarcocystis neurona (assembly GCA_000727475.1). Taxonomy (NCBI): domain Eukaryota; phylum Apicomplexa; class Conoidasida; order Eucoccidiorida; family Sarcocystidae; genus Sarcocystis; species Sarcocystis neurona. Next base: position 221,767 of record KL647315.1, on the reverse strand, counting down.
AGGGAAAACCGGCAGTGACGCCGCTGAAGTTTGTCGGCTTCAACGTAGTAGAGCCGCTGGCTGCAACGGGTGAGCCACGTGCTCTTGCTATAGACTGAAACACAGGCATCTTCATCCATGTGTAAACGCATGCATATATACGTATACGTGTGTCTCTATTCTAAAGCACACCCATAAATAAGTGCGTGTTCTTTCTGGAGAAAAGCGGCTACGACGCGCTGCTGGTCCCCCCTGCGGGGCGCAGCAGCTGCTGCAGCTGGGTAGTGACACTCAAGCAGTTCGGGGCCCGTACTGCTGCTGCGCCTGCAGGAGCGACATGCATCCTCTGGTGCTGGTGCAGCTGCTGCGAGTGCTGTTGCTGCTGCCGCTGCCGGAGGCGCTGCTGCTGCTGGTGTTGCTGCTGGTGCTGCTGCTGCTGGTGGTGCTGCTGCTGCTGCTTGCGCTGGTGGTGCTGCTGCTGCCGTCGCTCGTGCTGGCGGTGCTCCTCCTGGTGGTGCTCCTGCTGCTGTTGCTGTCGCTGCCGCCGCGGGTGCTGGTGCTGCGCGACTGCTGGTTCTGTGCGGCTGCTGACGCTGCTGGGTGAAAGGACTGCTAGTAGCACCACTGCTGTGTGTGCGTCCGGGTGCTGCTGCTGGTGCTGCTGCTTGCGCTGCTGCTGTTGCACCTACATCTGAAACCGCGCGTCTGCGCTGCTGGCCCTGCTTGCGCGCCGCCGCTGCGTCTTCGTCTACTGCTCCTGCTGCTGCTTCTCTAGCCTGGGGGGCTGCTATTGCCTTTCTGCTGCGCCTGCATCTGTCGCTCCTGCTGCGGTTGCTGCTGCTGCTGTTGCTGCTACAGGTCTGCGGTCGCTGCGGTATTTGGTCGAGCTCGAAGGCGTAGTGAAGAGCGTCGTGGCCAACGATATGGACCCGCATGCTGTTGCGACGATGAAAAAGAATGCGGCTTTAAACGGGGTTTCTCTCGCCCATTTATTTGGTGAGGCAGCGTCTTCTGCGGGCTCTGGCTGAACAATCGAAATGTTTCTCTTTTCCCCAATGTATACATACACCAATGTATATGCCTGCCTCTGCAAGTGTTAGACACTGTAATAGAGACATACATACGTGTATAAGTGTAGACACGTACGTGGAAACACGCGTACCTGGGAAGCGGAGCACGCGATCTTCTCAACCGTTTCCTCAAGCGAGAGACGCTGCCTTCACGCACAATTCTGCACATGTATATATACACACAAATATCATATATATATGTATATATAAATGTAAATACATACAGGTACGTACGTACATATATATATGTATTACATATATATCTGCATATATATATATAGAGAGATAGGTAGACACGTAGATACATAGAATCATACATCCAAACGTACGTCTACGTACATATGTGGATATACGCGTGTATGGATATAATTTATAAGGAGGTCAATGTATGCCACATATATATATGTATACGTGTACACACACACACATATACAGATACGTGTGTATATACACGTGATTGTATGGATGCCGTTTTAAGGACGGTGGTCTACTACGGGTGTGAATATCGTCGTGTCCTCGCTGATGCGAAGGAAAAAATGAATTGACACTGCCGCATATGTGCATTTTATTTTTTCTCGTAGCCGCATTTCTGCCTCTACGCCGAAGGCGGTGTCTCCCTGTCTCGTCTCCTGTCTGCGCGTACGTTTGTAAAGAGACGGAGACACAGAAGGCACGACGGCATGGGGGAGGACGGCGTCTCCTGCAGTGGCCTCTTCATTTGTAGACGAAGGGACGCTGGGAAACTCTGCAGCGAAAAGGGGAAAAGGCCGGCTCACTGGATAGAACTTGCTGAAGAAGCTGCGGACTGAGACGTGTGTGTGGGCCGACTTTTCTTCTCACACAAACATTCGTCTGCCCTCTGTAGAGATAGGCGTGTTGATAGGCGACAGCCAAACGAGCGTACCTCTATTCTATTCTCCTGCAGCTCTATCTGCTGCGTCCACCTCTATATAGTTAGCAGTCATGCATACGTATTATCTAAACATTCGTATATGTATGTATATGTGTTTCTGTTTATTATAGTCGAAGGACGATAGATATATGCGTACGCAATTACATATGCATATGCAATATACGAAGATTCACCCCATCGCAGAGTAAACACCCACATCATGTATGAACATTTCCATCGGGAAGCGTGTGCTACATATATATGTATGTCTCTCTCTGGATATATATATTTTCTCACGTGAGTATATATATATATATATATATCTCTTTTTATATATGTATCTCGTGACATGTGCCTACACGTGTGTACCACTCTTTATGGAAGTACGCATCCATATGTGTATGTACACCGTCACAAAAATATGTATATGTCTGTGTGCAGGAGTATGTGTATGGGTACACAGAGGACGGGACTACCGCTCTATGTCGTATGTGTGTGTATGTATATCTCTCTGACTACATGTATCTCGTGTATATATATGTGTAAGTATCAGCCTTTGTCTAAGAATATACGTATGTACATGCATCTCTCTCTATATATCTAGTCGCACTGTTAGCCTTTCTATAAGAATGTATGCATGTATATGTATCTCTCTCTGTATACATCATCACACATTTGTATGTGTAAGTATTAGGCTTTCTATGAGAATATACGTATGCATATGTATCTCTGTCTATATATCTCGCCACACATTTGTATGTTTGAGTAGCACCCTTTTTTCTACAAGAATATATGTATATATGCGTGTGTGTACGTGTATGAGTATTTACGTGTACGCAGTGCAGGAATGCTGTACATGTGTTAGGTATGCGGGGTACGTCCGGCGTTTGTTAGACTTGACTGCTGCAGCAGATGACGTCTTTTCTCGCTGTTTATATGAGGCGCATGTGTGTGTAGGTAATTTCTGGCTCGCTGCAGCAGTCGACTTTCCGTCGCAAAATGTTTCGTCCTTCTTTGCTGAATCTTTGTGCGTGTGTGTATGTCTGCTATAGTGACGTGTACCGAGGCGACACGCCTGCTATATGGCCTCGCCTTTCCTGCAAATATCTCTCATGGGACGCTGAAGAAACTCTGCAGCCTCCCGGCGGGCAGCTCCGTCCCGCACACTTTCGATCTTACGCCGCTGCATGCGGGACTTCCGTCGGTTCCCCTTTCTCTTTTTCTTCACGAGGAAGCCTGCAGACAGCAGGCGCAGCAGCAGCAGACGCAGAGGCAGGGGCCGGAGAAGCAGCACCAGCAGCAGGAGATGCAGCAGCAGCAGGACGTGCGTGCGTCCGCGGGTTTAGGAGGAGCTGCGGAGCCTCATACCTCTCCGTCGACAAATCCTCTTTTCTCTGCAGGGGACACGCCGAGGGCGGAAACGACGCACGTGGCTGCCGCTGCCGCTGCTGCTGATCACTCTGCTGCTGCATCGCCGGGTGCTACGTCTTGCGCGGCTTCGCTTCCTCCTCCTCCTCCGCCTCGTCCTTCGGCAGCAGGAGTGGCAGCAGCAGCGCAGGGAGCAGCAGCAGGAGAGACGACAGGGCGGGCGGGGGTTGAGGGAGAAGCTGCATCGGCAGCACCGGCCGGAAGCGAGGAAGAAGAAGGAAAAGGTCTCTGTGACGGACTTCCTGTCTGCTTCGATATTGTCGATATAGATCCCTACGGCAGCGTCTCTCCCTTCTTAGACGCGGCGATTCAGGCGGTGCGACCCGGCGGACTGCTCTGCCTCACTTCGACCGACATGCCCGTTCTCTGCGGAAATGCGCCGGAGACCACCTTCTACAAATACGGAGGCGCGGCTGTTAAAGCGAAGTATATTCATGAGATGGCTCTCAGGCAAGTACCTTCTCGAAGTCGAAGCAAATAGGAAGTCGTTCACGAAGACCTTCTTCCTGTTTCTCGCCTCCCGCCGGTGCTGCTGATGCTGCTGTTTCGCTGTACACAACGCACGCGTCTCTCGCCGCAGGGCGTCCTGCTCCTTCAGCAAAATTCGCTGCCCTGGGAGAATCCGACGCGCCTGGAGGGATAGAGACGCATCTGCTGGCATTTTCTCGCACGCTTTGATATTTATTACGCATGAGGCAGTTGCACAGGTGGTACACGTGCCCAACACACAGAAACACACGCAGACATATACAGATATTCACGTATCCCCTTTTTTCTTTGTGGACTCATGTACGTGGACGTACTATCTACACGTCTCTTCGTGAATATATCGACAGGCAGGAGAAGTGCGTGCCTCTTCTATCGCCGACCGCACGTGTGCTTGCTTTTGCATGCCGTCACAAAGAGAGAGAAGAGAAGCATTCATAGATATACCCGCCTGCATATATATATCGATGTGTCTGTATGTGTATATCTACAGAAGACGTGTAAATACTTACACATATATATACGGCTGCACGCTTGTGTGTTTCTGCAGTCACCTGCATGTGAACAGCGAGAAAAGGAATATCTCTTAGTATCCCTGCCCGCAACGGAGAGAGAGAGATGTGTGCGTAAGTGTTTATCTACTGAAGACGTGTAACTACATATATGTGCGTACATACATACATACATATATATCTGCGGCCACCGTCATGTGTATAGTATGGGAGTGCTTTGTTTGGCCTCCCAAACCCTTCCCACGGCCTATGACGATGTTGTGTTCCCCCCTCGTCCTGCGCGCGCGTGCACATACTTATGTATATATATGTGTATGTCTGGGTAAACAGGAGGGAACGTATATGAAGACCCTGCTGCACGTGTTTGTGTGTATTATTAGTCTCTGCTGTATACGCGTTCGGCGTGGACGTGTGGCTGCGCTGCGCACGTACAGCTGTCGAGCTACGAAGTGTCCACGGAAGGGAATCTTCATCCTTCCGTCTGCAAAGAGAAAAGTGGGTCTTTGAATGGGGAAGCTGTATATGTCTGTCCGTCTCTTTTCGCACGTGATGACTGCAGGTATGTCCGGTGGCTTTTTGTGAACCGGTGCGGTTCTCTCTGGAAATATCCGTGCGTTCCACTTTCGACACAGATGTATGTGCCGCTCGTTTCCTCTACACTTTCGTGCAGCGCTATGTGTCCCGACTGATACAGACGTACGTGCCCTCTCGCTTTTCTTCTTAACATGCGTACAGCTCCATATATATGTCCAGGAGTGCACACGTGTGTGTGGAGTATGTGTTGTGTCACGTTTTCCACTTGCAATAGAACGCGCGTAGTAACTTTCTCTCTCTGCGTATATGCGTCTCGCCCTCTCCTTTTTTGTCTGCCCTCTCGTTTTCCACATTCGAGGCGTGTGCAGCTGTCTATCAGTCCACCGCCTCCGCCGTCTCTCAATATGTCCACATACATGTACGTATATTGTCCTATATATATGGATATACAGGGTTGTGGACCCCTCACGTTGCTTCCGGGAACAGAGTTGCTGTCGACGTCGCACGCCCCGTTTCCCGCTCTCTTCTTCCTTTCCCACCCTCTCCGTCGGCCTCCGTCGCTCCTGTGCGTGTGTGTCTTTTCGCCGCGTACACGCCGACGCATATACGCCCCCCTCCTTCGTCGCTCCGTTATGCTATCTTCACGTCCCCCACGCACGTGTCCCTGTCACGGACGTATACATATATATACATATGGATGCGCAGTGTTCGCCCTGTTTTTTGTGTCGTCGGAAGCGTCCTGGCGAGTTTGCTGCTGAGAATTCGCACAAGTGTGTGTGTGTGTGTGTTGGGTGCTGAACAGATTAATTATCTACGCAGCCAGCAGCAGCGCGGCGAAGTACAAGAAAGTCGTCGTCCCCCTGCTGGCCTGCAGCGTTGACTTCTACGTCCGTGTGTTCCTGCAGGCCTTCGACTCTGCGGAGCGCTGCAGAGACTTCCACTCCCAGGCCGCGATTGTGAGCCGTCCTTCTACGCACACACACGCCCGTGGACAACTATCGTCGAGTACACATGTACTCGTGGGATTTCCTCGATATATACATATATTTATTTGTATATATATATATGGACAATTATCGTCTAGTACACATGTACAAACACATGAGATTTCCTCGAAATATATATATATATATATATGTATTTGTATATGCATATATATATATATATATATGTGTATATATATTTGCAGACAAGCACTTATGGGGCGCAGGGGACGCACAAGTATTTGTCTTGTCCACACACACAAACACAGATGCACAGACGTACAAAGACATATAGCAGATTTCTTCGATATATGTATATATATGGACAGGGAGAGGAATACTTTCTGTGGGCGTGGGACTGGCTGCAGGCTGTTTTCTCTTCTGTCTTACACGCACGAGAAGACCTCTTTGTCTCTTCACGTCCCTTCCTGTCTTGTCTTTCCCCCGCCTTCCTGCGTTGGAGAAGTACATATTTTTTCCCACGTCTCTGGACGCATGCAGCTCCTCTTCTTTCCGTAGATCCTCCCCTGCGTACAACCTTGGTGGCTCTGTGTGTGTGTGTGTAATTTTCCTATTCGTGTGAAGTTCTCTGTATCCTACGTGGATATGTATATGTGTGTGGATATATGGGAAGGCAGCCATAACAATATATATATATACACTCGCACGTAAAGGGGAGTTCACTTGTTTTCATTTTCTATCCTGGAAGTTTCCTATGTCTCGTCCTGCATTTAGACATCCTCGACGTCCGTTTAAATGACCAGGGTTGCGTAAGTATCTACATGTATAGGGATGGTTCGACGTGCATGTACTTGACACGTATATATGTACATATATGGAAGTGCCGGCCTGGAGCGATAAAACATGTTTTTGCCATGCCCTTTGCTGTCTCGAACAGATTCTACGTATACTCCATCAGTGTCGGGGGCATAAATACGTCTATGCATATATGTGGACGTATCTGCCGATCATATGTGTGGACGTCGACGCCAGCTCGGATCCGTAAGGAAAACGCTGCTTGCTGCTTGCAATCTCCTACGGATTCTACGTATATACACATCGTTACAAATATGTAAAATATACACACGTTTTTTTGTGTGTGTGTGTGTGTATTCATTTCTACGCGTAGGGATGGAAGAAGTTGTATTCTACGTGTGTGGGTGTGTGTATGAAGAGACCCGTTTTGATAAATAAGCAGAGAACTGTCCTCCCGTGCTGCTGCTGGCGGTGTCTCTGGGCAGGTCCAGCAGTGCGTCGCCTGCGATGCATTTCGTGTCCTTCCACTTGGCTCCGTGGCAGCAGGAGCAGCAGCGGACGGCGGAGGAGCAGAAGCAGCAGCTGGTGAAGGAGAAACAGCAGCAGCAGGGGGTGGGGTTGGTGGTGGTGGTGGTGGACAAGCCGCAGCAGCAGGAGGCGGAGGCCGAGCAGAAGGTGGAGAAGAAGAAGTGCGCGAGCTGCAGAAGGCAGAGCCCGGGCAAGAGAGCCAGCAAACACAGCAGCAGGAGAAACAGCAGTCGCCTGCAGGCCCGGAGAGAAAACAGCAGGAAGACTCAGCGGGAAGGCAGCTCGGTGGGGAGAGCGCAGAGGAGAAGCGACCGAAGGACGGGGCTCAGCGGCTCGTGGAGACGACGGAAGAATGCGAAAAGGAAGGGAAGGCGAAGAAGAAAACTGAAGAGGAAAAGCGTCGGAGTGCGGCCAGCAACAAACGAAGAAGAGCTGCGTACTTCCCCGCAGACATGACGCCGTGCTGCTCCGAGTGTGGCCAGAGGACATTGCTAGGAGGTCCTTTCTACGCCGGCCCGCTCTACCAACAGGTTCGTTGCTGCGCCCTCTTCTGCGTGGAGTTGTAGCGGAAAAAAAAAACGTTCGTGTCTCCCTTGGTGTGCGCTTTTGTATAATATATATGTATATGTTGTGGATAGATATACAGGCATGCGTATGTACACGCATACGTACATACATCTACACATATATATACACATGCGTGTATATGTATATACATATGTATAAATGTATATATACATATACACGCATAGGCAGAACTGGAGCTCTTCTGTCCATGTTCGTGTGTGCGTTTGTATAACTTATATGCGTATGTTGTGTATGGGGATGTACACGCGGATGTATGTACATGCGTATATATATATACGTCTATAGGAAGTGTACAGCTATAAAAATAGATACGTATAGATTACATCTGGATGTGAAGACGTATGTTTACATGGGTCTGCCAATCTGTACAGACCTACGTGCATGTATGTATGTATGTATGTACGTATATATGAATGTATGTATGTATGTATAAGATTGTATATTCGTGGATATAAGAATGTACATATATATATATATATGTACAGACGTCTCTCTCTCTATATGTATGTATATATGCGTACGTGCACAAGGAGAGAAATAGCACGTGGGTGTGTGTCATTATTTAAAGACACATACACATACATGTAAATTTGTGTACACGCGAACGTACGTGTGTATTACAATGGAGATAGGTAGAGAGAGGGAGGGATAGTCAAGTACAAAAATAGATTTGTCTATATGTGTTTGCCTATAAATATGTATTTATACTCTAGTATGTTTATATATATATATATATATATATGAGTGCCTGTTCTAGTAGTCGACTGTATGGCGTGACACCGCATAACATCAGTCTGTTCCACATCAGCGCGATAAACTATAGATTTATATATATATATACATTCATCCGTTCAAATATGTATATATATATGTGTATACATCCGTTCATATGCATATATATATATATATATACGCTTTGCCTGGCTCCTGGGTCTTCGGTTCTCACGCCGACATTTGTATATGGTCCTTCCTGTATACATGCATACCACACGTGTATATATATATATATGTATTTAGAAGAACTTAGAGCGAAAATGAGAACGTGCTTGCACGTGTATGTATATAAATATGTATATGTTATATTCTGAAGTTTTCGGAGCGTCGTGGAGGGCGCCCTCTGCATTCGAGGACACACCTTCGATTTATCTTCTGAAAAAGCTCGTCCTTCGATAGCGAGGGAGGTGTGTGTATCTCTGCAGCAGTTCGAACGGGTCTGTCGACACGTGTGTAGACACACACATACATACACAAGTGAAACGTCAGCATGTGGGCAGAGATAGAGAAATGTTTGTGTGTGGAGTTATGTATGTCTGTGTGAATATATGTGTGTGTGTCTGTGTCTATGTGTACACGTATATATGTGTGCGTGTTTGTGTATATGTGTGTGTTGCATAAAGCAGGAAAAGTGACGACGTGCTTACTTTGTGTCTGTGTGTCTGCGTCTGCACGTAAAACAAACGTACGTCCCTACAGCAGACGTCTACGTGATACGTGGGGAGAAGCAGAAAAGGCCAGGGAGGTTTCCCTTCTCTGCGTGTGTACGTTTTGTGAGTATTTGTCCATGTGCACGTGTGTTGGAAGCGAGAGCAAGAATAAAAACAAAAACAGAGAGAAAGATGGAGACGGCCAAAGAGAGACATGCAGCAGACGCACATTTCTCTCCTGGGAGTGTGACTACGTTGAATCGGGGACGTACAGATGTGTGTGATGGATAGATGGATATTCGAAGAAAAACAGGGAGAAAGGCACAGAAAGACAGGCGGACTTGTGTCGATAATGTGGATAGAGGCGTTCCCAGCTGGGCGGCCTGGCAGATAGAGAAAGCTGACCTTGCTGTCGGGCTTCTATGTATCGAAACGTACACATGTGCGCATAGGCTGCGGCGGATAGGTAGGTAGATACGGAAAGCGCAGGCGAGAAGAAGTCGCAGAAAAAGAAACTGCCACCTTTTTAGAGAAGAAGTGCTGCTGTGCTGCGCGCGTCCCAGGAATTTGTAGAGAAGTGCCTGAACATCTGCGCGTCTGCAAAGGAGCATCTCCCTGGCATCACCATGGGCACACGTATTACTGGCGTGCTGACAGCTATAAAGCAGGTACGTTGGGAAGGGACTGCTGCATGCACGTCCCCGCCGCTTCGGCTGTCTTCTTCTTTTTGTGGGCCTGAAGCGGGTGCGTCTTTCTCTCCGCAGCTGGGCAACGAATGTTCGTTGCACAAATTAATCTCGCCGATCGAGTCTGTATCTGCGGGTTCATACATACATATATATAGAGAGAGATAGAGATATGTGTATACGTATATGTATACACGTGTATGTATGTATAAAGATTATCTGTTTTGCACAGACCTCCTCTTCTGGAGAGCTACTGATGTACTTGTAGACATGTGCGTGTATGTACACAAATAGAGAAGTAAATATGGTAAGATGTTTGCCTCTTCGTCCATGTGGATATCTATATAGAGACGTGTCTATTTACACATATCACAGGTGTGTGCATATCTTGCCGTATCTAATACTGTACACTCCCAAGTCTGTTCGTGTACGTGTGTCTTTATATGTACACACGGGCCAACATATATTTGAATATGTGTGTGTAAACGTATCTGTACACGCGGGTGCTTCTCCTTACATAAATGTATGTGTAGGGGCACACATCTATGTAGCCTTTTATATATAAATATACTTCCAGACGGACGTGGACATATACACACAAACACACGTAGATATATTTGTGCGTATGTAGACACGTATGTGTAAGCGTGCCTGTTTATCCGTACATATGTATACGTATATGATATCTCCATATCAGCATCAATAGACTGCCCTCTCAAACGTTGCTGGAAAGAGGCATACACTTCTCAGCTGTATATCTGTATATATATATATATATATGTATACACATATGTATAATTGTATATATGTATATATGTATATGTATATGTATGTATGTATATATGTATTTATATATATACATATATGTATATGTATATATGTTTATGTATGTGTACATATGTATATGTGTATGTATGTATGTGTGTATATATATATATCTGTATATCATTTGTATAGATGTATATGTATATATATATATGTATATGTATATATGTATATGTATATATGTATATGTATATATGTATATGTATATATGTATATGTATATATGTATATGTATATATGTATGTATATATATGTATATGTATAAATGTATATGTATAAATGTATATGTATATATGTATATGTATATATGTATGTATATATATGTATATGTATAAATGTATATGTATATATGTATATGTATATATGTATATATATATGTATATGTACATGTATATATGTATATGTATATATGTATATGTATATATGTATATGTATATATGTATGTGTATATATGTATGTGTATATATATGTATGTATATGTGTGTATATGTATGTATATGTGTGTATGTGTATGTATATGTATATTTGTGTATGTGTATATGTGTTTGTATGTGTGTGTAGTGTACGGAAATGAATGTGCGTCCTGAGCAAAGTGAAGATATGAAAATAGGTGTGCTGGAGAGAAGATTGTTGTTTTGTACAGAGAGATCTGCGGTTCTTTTTCTTTTCTCTCCCTTCCTCGCCTTCTTTCGGTCGAAAAATTTCAATACGCACTCGTCCTCCTCTTTTTTATCGAAAATATTTACGCGCGCTCGTCCACCTCGTTTTCGTTTTTCTGTCAACGCAGCAGCGACGCCGTCCGTCCGTCTCCTTCGTCAGCGTACCTCTCTTTATACGTGTCGTTTGCCGGTGTGCACAGCTGCGCTGTGGAGAAGTATAATATGTCATTAAGAGGAGTAAATACGCATTAAAGTTTGTCGTCCGCATGTATGTGTGTGTGTGTATATTGACACGCGCATATCGACGCATAGACGTGTAGATGCGTATGTCTGCAGACGTCATGATTTCTTGTTGTCTATTTGCGAAGATACACAAGTACGTGAAAATGCCTCTTATATCTATCTATGTCTGTTTCCATATATATGTATGGTGATGCATATGGATAAGTATAGACGCAGAACGAAACACAGTCTTTTTTTGATCCACGTCCCCTTCTTTTCTTCGAGAATGTCGGTAGAGAGAATGGACGAGAACGCAGAGCTGCCGTCAAGTGTTTGCCCCACGTCTCTGTAGCCACGAGGAAAAGGAGGAAATTTTTCCTGCGGTGCTGCCTCTGCTGCTGTCCACGCCTTCGCTGCTGTGCTCCCAGGAGCTGCGTGAAGTTCCCCTGTTCTACCACCTGCCCAGTCTCTGTCAGAAGATGAGGCTCGAGATGCTGCGCCCTGCTGCTGTGAGGTGAGTTCATCTATTTCTTCTGCCTTCCTGTCTCTCCGTCGACGCCCTGCTGGGTTCCTCTGACAATATATATATTTTATATATACTCGTATGTGTATTATATATTTTGTGTATAGACACACATACGTATTTGTGTAACACATATATACGTGTATGTGTGCACGTCTCGCGTCTTCTTGTGTGTGGGTCTCTCTCGCTTTCGATCAACATATACCTACATGTATATGTCTCTCTGCGCTCGTTCAAATACGCAGATAAGTGGATTCCAGGCTGTACTATTTTTTGAATTTCCTGTGTCCACAGTCCATCCATCAGTATGCCATCCGGTGTTAAAACGTATACGTATGTATACATATATGCGTGTGAAAGTCTGTCGGTAGCTGTGGGCGTTGTTGTGTGTATAGTCATACATAAATCCATGCATATATATGTATATATGTGTGTGTGAACGCTTAGGTCGAGAAATATATAATTTCGAAATATTCAGAAGTAAATATCTGCAGGTAGACATATATATGTACGCGTGCATATCATTCGTATGTCTTCCTGTATCCCGCCACCTACATACGTATATGTATATAAGTATATGTGTTCGTGTATGGATGTATGGTTGTCTGTAGACAAATACGTACGTATGTGTATACGCGTGTGTGTTACACATATGAGTATATATATATATATACACACAAATACGTGTGTATGTATATACATATAGTACGTGTGTATGTATATGCATATAATACGTGTGCATGTATATACAAATATATGTATTACACATATGAGTATATATATATATATATGTATGTATATGTATATGTTCACGTATATGTATATACGTGTGTATATGGATCCCGGTGTTTGCGAGTAGGGATGCTGCTCGACCGTCATATTTTTTGGTCCCTTTCTTCGTCTCTCTCTTGTGCTGGCGTGGATTTTCGTCTCTCGACAAGAAGTCCTGCAGAAAAGTGATTTGTGTCCCGGCTGTGCGTTTACCTTCATGACTTTACGCGTTTATAAATGTATATATATATGTATATATACGTATGTGTGTTGCCTGTATGTATGTGTGAAGATTATATACATGTATATATGTATATGGTATACTGATGTAAAGAGGAAGACTACGTACAAGTGCGTATATGTAAACAGGCTTGAAAAGAGGACGATTTATATGTATATGTATGTACACGTGTGAATCGATAGATAAACGTGTGTTAATGCATACGTACATATCTGCAGATATACTCGAAGAGAGGACGAGATGAATATATATTAATATATATGTAGGGATGACGGGAGGAAGATACAAAGGTGTATGTATGCCATTAGGAATGAAGGCAGGATTATATATATGTATATATATACATATATATGCATACGTATGTAGATATATACATATATGCCAGAGAGAGGAAGAGGCGTCACGAGTGGAAGAAAGATGTAATTATACATATATATATGTATATATATGTGTGTACATGTGTGGGCATGAATAGAAGAAAATATAAATGTTTATCTTTGTATATTCGAGTGGACGCCGGCGTTCTCTGATTTGAAACCGCAGGCGTCCCGGGTCATTTCTTGCTGTCCTTCATGTTTTTTGCGTGTTTTTGCGACTTTCTTCCTTCCTCTCCCTCAGAGAGGCACTTGCGCGGCTGGGAAGTGTTTTCTTCTATACTTTTCCTGTCTCGTGTTCCCCGTTTCTCCTGTAGAGCAGCAGCTGTGCGGCTGGGCAGTATTCTCTCCTATCTTTGTCCCTTCCCGTGTCCTGCGTTCCTTGCTGTTTCTTTCATTTCCCCTGCAGAGCAGCACTTGTGCGGCTGGGCTACAAAGTTTCTCATTTTCATCGCGACCCGCAGGCAATCAAGACCGACGCCTCGTCGACTGTTGTGTTTGATATTCTCCGGACGCATGCGCAGCGCCACCCGCCGGCGCATGGGGCAAACGTTCCTCTCTTGATGAAGGAAATCACGTAAGAAGTGGCACGGGAGAAAGCAGCTGCAGGTTGTTGAGAACGGCGGCCTCCCCAAAGGGAATGTTTTCTTCCTGGTCCGTCTTTTCCATCTAATTCACTTCCTCGTGTTATCCTCCCTTTTTCGAAAGAACCACACACTCACGAAGCGAAGAAGTTTTCAACCCGCCCGCGCGCGCAAGCGGTAGCGTCAAAAAGCGACCCCTGCAGTCCCTTGCTTCCTTTTTCTAAGGAGGTCGGCCTGTACGGAAGCATCTGCGCTCATGGTCAGACACAGACACGTGGAACACTTCTTCCGCGGACAAGTACAGATGTGTGGATTAGCCTGTTTTCTCCCGTGCCGTTCTGCTCCTGCGCGTAAAAAATCGGCTTCCGTAGCCGAAGACGTGTTTTTTTGTATATACGGAGAACGACTACGACGGAGAAACTCATTTGCAAAGGGAAGTCGGGAGAAAACTTGTCTGCACAGATGGAGAAGGGAAATTGAGAGATCTGTCCTGGAGCGGCAAATCTAGAGAGGGAAGTGAACTTATTAGGTATACAGACGGCAAGGGACAGGAAGAACACAGACGCCAAGGGCGTCAGTTACGGCCTTTTTCTCTCTTTGAACTTCTTTTTCGACCTTCCCTTTTATCGAGAATCTATGTAAGTGGCAGGATAGGCGTGTACCTCTATCTCTGACGTGGACATGGGTGCGTGAAAATGTATATCTAGAGAGACACAGAGAGATCGACAGAGATGTACACGTGAGTATACGAGAAAAAGGCTCGCAGCAGTTTCCCTCCTTCCGTTTGCCCACACGTGGATATGTGTACATATCTTCGTGGCGTCTTTAATCTCGGGGTGCTCCTGGAACTCTACATATATATGTATATATATGTGTGTCCACACATACGTACTTCTCCATAGATAATGCGTATACTTACATATATATGCGCTTGTGTTGTCTCTTTTCTCTCCACGCAGGCACGTGAATATTTGCAGACGTGGCTTTACGTGTTTGTATATCTGGGGGTATCTCTTGTCTACGCGTATGTGAGTATGGCCACATGCGCGTCCTCGTACGTACCTGCTGTGTACGTTCACACATACGCGCTTGTGTATTATCTCTTATCTGTATACGCAGCACGGTAAATATTTATAGATGTGTTTATACGCGTGTCTGCATCTCCGTGGACGGACAGAAGCGAAGGTGGACAGAGCGAACAGACGTATCTGTCCGGAAGTTCCACTGCTGTACGGCTACGCATGTATGCTTGTGTACGCGCATATGTGTATGGATGTATATAGCTTCGTCGAAAGTTTGCATCTGTCAATACGCATATATGCGGCCACACGTGTGTTTCTACGTGAAGATACGTATATGTTTCTAGGCGCAGATGAATATGTGAATACACACGAGTACACTGGTGTATCTTTCCGAATCTTCACCACCTAGGTGGATGTATGTGTACATATATGTAGGTGTCGAAGTCGACACTTGTAGACGTGGCCACGTATATATATACGTGATGTGCGAGAGAGACGTATAGAAGGATAGATATGACTGGTAGACAGTCTCAGTATATCGACGTGAACTGGTGCGCGACATGTAAAGTTAACAGGAGAGCGACGAAAGCAAACACATTTATGTGCAGACACACTTATTCACGTATTCTACATCTGTGAGCCAAACAGGGCGGCACGTGGGCCCATGCTTCTTGCTACTGGGTATTCACATATATATATATATATATATAGCTGTAGTGGAAGCAGACGGACAGCCATCGAGGAGAAGTATGCGCTGTTGCACAAGATACCTTCAGCCAGAAGTTTTTGCAGAGCGAGAACATGGGACCGAATCCAACAGCGCGGGTCCAATAATTTTATCGACGCTTACATACTCTCGGATACATGTCTATGTGTATATGTATACGCATACGGATACGAAGGCACACATGTGTAACATATATATATATATATACACACGTGTAGGACATGTGTATCATCTGTGCATAGTATGAATACGTACACATGTAAAGCGCAGACACTAGCGCGTGTTTGATGTGTGTGGTATATATATATATATATCTATGTACATACAGGGCTCGTGGATTACCTGTGCGTAGTGTGTATATGAGTATATACTTATATATATATATGTACGAATGTCACGGCACTTGTTTTACCTGTGTGCAGTGTGTACTTGTACACACATGCGTACGGGGCTACAGAAGGCTGCAGCGAGAAGCTGCACCAAATTCGTGTGCAAGAAAGGCTCCGTCGACGCCGTCGGATGTATCGAGTATTTCTATTTCCTTCTCACGTGTTACAATAGCCGTAGTGGGAAGTCGTTTACGAGTGTAGAGCGCCGAGGTGTCTTCAACATTCACCCTGTGGTCCTGCAAAACGTAGCGAAGTTTCCGCAAGAAATCGGCCTTCTGCTTTTGCCTTTTGAAACTGCGTTAGTACCTTATTATGTTACTTATTTGTTAGAGAACCTTTCTGTGTGTTCCGCAGAAGCCTCCCGCATCTGTATATGTGTATGTGCGTGTAAGTAGATATGCGCATATCTATACACTTTAGCATTGTAGACACGTCTACAATACAAGTGCGTACGTGTCAAAGTAAAAGCGTGTGTATGTTCGTGTGTGGTTACGTATACACAGATATGAACTCCCGCGCGAGTTCATACCGTAGAGCGACTGCAGTGCCCAAAAGCAACATTCCTTTTAATAAGGCAGGTTATATGTCGGTCATAGAATTGCGTTTCCGTGTACGCTTGCTTTCAGAACGAAGGGAATAGATATGACACGTCTTCCGCCCTCTGAGAACGCTGGCCCGAATATTCCCCGCTGGCTGCCCAATCCAACGCCTCACTGGGGACCGAAGAGCCGTGCTTGTTCAAAGAAAGCGTAAGCTTTTTTTCTTGAAGAATAACTGCTGCACATACGTGGACTTACTTTCCTCAAGTGTACATATACGTAATCAGATGGTATTGCAGCACGCGCGTCTGTATGTATATATATATATGTATAAATGGGGGCATCCATGTATGCTTCTCTCTCTGTATATCTGTGCCTATTTCACCTACACAAAATACGTGTGTGTACTTGTACAAGTTACGGTTCGACATTCTTTCTTTTTGTATTGTGGAGAATCCGGAGGCAAAATAAAAGATGATTTTCCCTTCTCGCTTTTTACTGACGAACCTCTCGTAGGGTGTGTGCGGTGTGCACACGTGTGTGTATGTGTGTGTGCGTGTGTGCATACGTATAGCAACGGTGGTTTCGTCCGCCACCGTTGCACGAGTAGTGAAGCTCTTAGAATTTTGGGTACATCGTCCGCACGTGTGCACTACGTCTACGCAACCTGTATTTGCAATGTCAAAATAATCAGCTGCTTTCGAATACTGCGTCTGACTGTATGCTTGCTGTTACGCGTCCGTGCGCACAGTTTGAAGTACGTATCTGCTTACGTGATTGACATTTCGTCGGTCTTTCAGACGATGTCTAAATGCCTGGAGGTGGAAGCTGGTGGCGTGAGTACTCTGAATTTGCTTGTCGGTTCCGCTTTTTCGTTGCCTGATGGCCCAAGCCCGCTCACTTTCGTTTGTTGCTACAACTACCTGGTGTGCGACGCATTAAAAAGGAAACTGCGTTTATTGAGTCTCCAAAAGAAGTCTTCTTCCAGGTATTCCGCCTCATTACGTATTTATACGTCACTACGTGTACACCAGTATTGCGTACGTGCGCGTGTGCTTCTGATGGGGAATGAGATTTGCGTGCGTGCACCGCGCACGACAAAATAATTGCTGCCGGATTCTGTTGCATGTGTGGTGCAGTCGAACGGAAACATGCGAAAATGGATACGCTACTGGCAAAGGGCACTAATGTCATTTGTCAAATTCTTCAAAATCGAAAAAATCTGGATGGTGCTTCTGCCTCACCGTGTGCGGACAGGCATTAGCATTTGCTCATTTGCGTAAGTAGATGGAGTCTGCTATAACAACTTCATCTGTGATAACATTTGTCAAATTTTTATAAGTCGAAAAACCCGTATAGTGCATTTGTGTCATGGGGTGCGGACAGGCATAAGCATTTGCCCATTTGCAGTCGTAATTCTCAGGTGCTCTAAATTTGTGCGATGTTAAGGCCTCCCGGAGACTTAGCTGTATCAAGAAGCAGCAGGTGTGAAAGTGTTTTCGTCTGACTTGTTGCTCAAGGTGAATCGCGACGTCCTTGCAGTGTGCCACATCAGCCAACGCAACCTGTGAACTGGAAGGGCTGCCTCAGGTTGCGTAAGTGTATTTCCGTTGTTGTAAACATTTCCGCGCTGGCATCCTTGTGAACCATAGTCAAGACACATTGCTGCTGGACCGAGAGGGGCTGTAAGGTGGTGTGGCTGCGGAGCTAAATAGATGTCAGCGATTGCTGTAAGTGTGCGAGGGGATCATTTGTCTGGGGGCGGGCTTGACTGACATTTTTAAAAATGTTTAACTCTCTTCAAAAGTCTGCTCCGTGGTAAACTTTGAACTGCGTGACTGGTCACCGAGTGCGTGTGTTTTTTGCGATCTTCTGGTGGCGTGTGGGTGTGTGCGCGTCTGCATACGTAGATTTGAATTTTTTTGTGATGAATTTGACTGGATTTTGAGCGTTTGTCTAGTGTGACGTTTTGTGAAAAAAAAACCGTCACGTTGGCTCCATCCTTACGACCTCCATTGCGAAGACGTCATCTGCGGCTTGACTTTCCCTGAAGTTATTCCTGCAACAATCTCTGCATGTTCTGTAGCTTGTTAGTTCCTGCAAGTGAGCTGATATACAGCTGCAGGTGGCATTCATTTGGCGGCTCTTCACGTTTCTACAGAGACGAAATTGCACACACAATCGCAGGTATATGCGGACAGCACTAGCAAAAAGAATGCCACGAGTGTCTCTCGAACCGACCCACAACAACATTTGTAAACTTACACGCAGGTTGGTATTGGTTCTTTAGCGTATGTGGTCGGTATTTCCACAGAATGAAGAAAGCGGATCCCAGACTTTTGCAGGTGAACGCTGATTGAACGGGGCACGCCCCACCGTACGAAACCGCACACGAGCGTGACGTGTACGTAGCGAAACCTAGTTGAAACTGTCGAGATCTCCGTTATATACGTCTCGTTGAAGTCGTCGGATCATTAGCAGCAGGCTTTACATATTTGACGGCTGCGAGCGGACGGCCTCGAATGCCGGCTGCTTTGAAGCGTGTGGAACATAAGTAAA
Source organism: Sarcocystis neurona (assembly GCA_000727475.1). Taxonomy (NCBI): domain Eukaryota; phylum Apicomplexa; class Conoidasida; order Eucoccidiorida; family Sarcocystidae; genus Sarcocystis; species Sarcocystis neurona. The sequence continues at coordinate 202,467 of KL647315.1, read as the reverse complement.
AGCGAGTGGAGCTACGCACGAATCGGCCGCGGCTTCAGAGTTGCTTTGTTCAAGTAGTCACACGCTCACCATTGGCAGGACCATGAACAATGATCTCATCACTGAGTTTGTCGTTTGTCGAAAGGATGAGCCCATAGGAGACTGCGTGCTGTGTCTCCACTGGGTTTGAGGGTATCATCGCAAGGAGCTAACAAATTTTGTATGTGAATTCGACTTGGCGTTTCAAATCAGGAGAGCACGTTGTACAAACAACCTCGTGTTGTTTGATCTGAGTTATGCCTTCCGTCGTTGTTGCTGGCTGTGCTATAACATGTGCACTTTTACGCCGACGTGCAAAAGCTCAAAACTGCACATTGGACGTCTACAAGGAGGCCCTTTTAAGACGTTTCACATAGTGTGCGCTGCGAAGGGCGCAGTCGTTGTGGAAATGCAAAGTTAGACTCTTTGCACTTCAAGAGACGGAAGTCCCTTGTGTGCCTCGGTACCAGGACATATCTTCTTAACAGGCCGGCAACGAATGCCCTGACGGGAACTCACAGGTTCTTCATTTTACCGCAAAGTAAAGAATGAGTATCCGCTTTGGTTTCTTGAAGTAACAGAACCCGCTAAGCAAGGAAAAACCCGATTACACACACGGTCCGTTGTCTCGGACGTGCTGTACCTATTTGCGCGGAGGGAAACTGTCATGCTTGCCGCTTGGTAAACGTTCAGTCGGACTCGTCCGCGAGTGCACGTTGACGCACTTCTTGCTGTTGTCCATTACCCTAGAAAATCTGACGATTTTTCCACTCGAAATTTCAGAGGACCGCCGAGAGGACTCTTCGACGCTGGACGCTTCTACGGAGTGGCACCGGTTTCCCAATAATTATTTTTCCGTAGTGCCGCAATCAGAGTTGCCGCTCGTCCCCTACTCAAGTCCGGATCCAAGAATACAGCTTGAGATTCTATTCCTGCCACGTTCTGGCCTCTTATCATTTTCATGTAGCCGTGGTTGCCCCAGTTCTTGCCCCACGTGCTGAGGATCACACCCAAGCTTGGTATTAATTGGTGCGTTTTCCTGTATTTGCCTCTTACTTTCGGACCACCCAGTACTTTCGTGGGCTTTCTCCAGGCGCAAATGGCCTGAAACAGGTACAAACATGTTAGAACATCTTTCCACTTGATTTTTCGTACTTCTCTTTGTAGCTTACGGATCTTCACCCCAGCCTACGATGGCTACCGCGTGGTTTGTGTACTCCCAACCTGCATAAACAAGAAGTTGGTAAACCCCACGGCTCTGACAGTTCTAACGCGAGTACTTCACGAACGACCAGTCCAGTCAATCGCTTGCTTTTCGCGTGCGAATACGTACATTTCAACAAATTACGCACACGCGTGATGACATTAGTCTGTTGGCTATTCATGTCTCACCATTAAAACCGTGCTGTGGCACGTCACAAATCTTCCCGTGTTCAGAGGGTCTGGCATCAAATAAACCCCGGTGGTAGAGAAAAAGAGCGTCTGGCGCGTCGAGAGCCACGACTACAGGCCTACGCAGCGCATGTTGCAACTTGTATGTCATTATGTTCTCATGTGTAAACACATTCACACGATTGGACCGTCGCATGCGACGTGGGAGTTGGAGTTTGTCTAGACGCACCCGTGATGGTAGATTTCCCGCATCATTTGGTCTTCACTGCATCCTTCGTAGAATCCTCCCACGTAATTGTACTCCTTCGCGTACCTGAATGACTCGGCAAATTCACGGAAAGCGGTGACGCTGTTGCCGTGAAATCATGGCTGTGTATCAGTTCAGGCTAACAGAAGTACATGAGCATACAGGTGTACGTAGAACGGAACGTAAACATACACAATGCTAGGAAAATCTTGTTCCATCAACGACGTGAAATCCTAGTAGCTCGCTGAACTGTCAGAGCAACTGCAATCAATGTTCGTTCTGCTTGTTCTACACACGTAAAAGCAGAAAATACAGCAACATATGTCCTACGGTGAATGGTGCGTGAACATGTCAAGTACCGTGGCGATTACCAGCGATCCTCCGGCCCACAACGCGGCTTCGACGTCGCAGGAGTTCTCGTGAAGGAACCGACGCTACGATAAAGCATAGAAGTGCGCCTCAATATGCGCGTTTTGAGGCTCTCTCACTTCATCAAGCAAGGTGCCACATTAGGGTCGTCGCTAGCGTAGTAGCTCTGCAGCGAAATTGCTTGTGGAAGCAGGTCACTTGTTTGCGCGGATGCTTACCTACACGCAGAGCGGTGTACGTTTGTATTTATACAGAGGCGCGCGCACGTAAACTTCCTTCTCTACATCTACATGGTGGCGTGTGTAGCAGGAGCTAGGCACGCCTGTATACACGTGTGCATATATCACGACATTTTGAGGAAGACTTGTTTAGGTGCTGAGGTTTTAAGCTGCTAACGAGAAGCCTACCTGGCACGCTTCGGTTCCAAAGCCGAACTCTCTGGCGTGCTTGCCGACTAGAAAAGGATAGCCACCGCTGCAGCCCTGATTGTACGGCTGAATTGCAAAGCGAGGACCATATTGCGGGGACATGTTGCTTGCTTTGGAGCGTGAAGAGGCCTCTTCGTAAAGGACTGCTCAACTGCTTACCGAGCAGCTGACGATGGACTGTGCAGATAGCGGAGACTCGAAGAGCGTGAGATTCGCGTTAGGAAAGAGCTTGTTAAATAAAATTTCGAAACGTTTTTGTAGCACGTATGCGGACGAAATGGCGTAGCAGCTGCCACAGTTCCCTGTCATACATTGTGCACGTATGTATGTACACACCACGTTGATGTGGACAGCTTGATTCAAACTCCAGAGTACGAGTATACCCTGGTTCAAAACGGGGTCTGTTTCTGGAGTCCACGAAGAGGAAAGGAACGGGTCGCCCCATGTCCTGCAATGGCCAGTAAAGCACGTGAAGCACATACGCACAGGTATGAGTATTTGTATGAAAATATGTGTGTTTACACACAGGAGACACAAAAGCGTGCAGGCACATGCAAACGAGTGAAATGCACTGTAGAGCCCGATTAAAGCAGCGCCCATACGTGCAGGTACGCGTATGACGGTTCGCAGCTGTGACGGGGTGTTCAACTTGTATTTGTTTCTGTTGTCTACCATTCTTTCGGGAGAGGATCTGAATTTGGCGAAGCGCTGTCGTGGCTTGTTTTTCTGCATGCGTAACCATCAGACAGGGCACCTGCAAACAGTAGAGAATATCGCTTCAGGGGTAATACAGAGCAGCTGTTGCAACACATACAGCGAGAATTGTCTGTTTGCAGGAAAGAGGGCAGCGCATAATCTTTGAGCGGATGAAGCTTTTGATAACCCATATGTGACTTGTAAAGGGACAGCTCCGCTGGCGATGCGTTGGCAAATTGCGGATGAGATGCTGCCGTCCAAGAGGGACTAGAGTGTAGGAAACGGAAGTGCATAGGTGCCGCAGCAGCGAGCATGGGGGGCGGCTGAAAACGAAGACTCTACCTGGTGCTTGGGGGAAGGAAAGGCAAATTATGAGTAAGCATCGCACTGCCGCAGCGGAAGAGGCGACAATTCAGTCCGGCCCTACCTGCCCATTGGAAGCAGAGGGCAAGCGTAAAAATTATTTTGCCTTCCAGCGCGATGATGTTGTGTGTCTTCCAACATACTTTACCTGCCGCTTCTCCACGGCGCGCTGTACTGGCCTATAGGAATCTGCGGCAGCCGGTAAGTCGGATTCTCCAGCACAACCGCTCGCTGTGCAGGCGTGTCCAGTTTTTCTGCGTAGAAACATCCCCAACTGTGGGTGAGAGTCTGGCCTTTCTTGGAAGCCTAACACGAGAATGAGGCACATATGCGGAGCGCATACGTGCACATTTTCAAATCGTGTATGAAGCGGTGCAGATGTATCGATCGCGTTCGTCAAGACTAAGAAAACACTAATCACTCAATATTTCGTTAAGCTTTTCAGAACAGGCGACTCAAACATGAAAACCATGTGAAATGCGCGACCGAGTGAACGCACGCTTCAAAGGCATGGCAAATGTACGCAGGGACGAGAGGCATCTGAGACGTAGATGACAGGTTCCTTTTAGCCAGTGGAGCTTGTTACAGGTACGCATAGACGACTTTCCAGTAGAGCAGTCAAAATGGGGCAATTATTCTTGCATTCTTACTTGGACGACCCAGCCCAGCCGCACCTTAGAGGGGTCCGTAACATAACATTTCGTAGACCCAAATGCATCTTCATTATCTCCTATAGCAGGAGAGACCCACCCCGTTGACTCACCCCGTTGACTCCCCTTGTTGAGCCCAAGAAGAACGCGTCCTACCGTTCACTTGCTTGGGACAATCCTTTTTATTTTTTCGGTCGTATTTGAGGAAGCCAAAGTACCTTCGAGGCCCCACTCGCACCTTGATGAACACAGCAGAAATGATCTAAGACTTCCATCTCTCACGGCCGTTGGTACAATTTCGCTAAAATATTGGTGTCAACAATGTTGTCACTGCTGATACTCTTCAAGCCCTCTTTGAACGGTTTCAAAGCGGCAGCACCAACGCCAGCAACGCAAACCACTGTAACCTTTCCCTTCGACCGAAAAACTGCTGTGTATACCTCGAAGCCTTCGTCATATACCATCGTCCAGCTTCCTATGGGTTTCTCTGGTCTCGAAGGATCGGTGACGGCAAGGTAGTTCCAGAACTGACGCGGGCGCACTTCTCCTCTTTGGTTGAAGGTCTTTTCCGTTAGCTTTAACTGCAGCTGTTCGCCTATCCCAACTGTCTTCGCAATCCACTGATCGTACGCATTCAACGCTGCATTGCAGTCCCTGTCTGGTGGTTTCGTCGAATAAAAGTAGACTACGTATACGCTGACAGACCGGTTGCAAGGTTCTCCAGGTTGAGATTAGGTGCCCCTCCACCGCAGGAGACAGGGTGTTCGCTCTGAAGAGAGCTCACTACGAACTTCCATGTGCCCACGACATCTGCCTTTGATGCAGTACCGTTATTCACTATCATGACCAAATGTTTCTAACTCTGCTTTGTAGGCTCAGTTTACCGTTAAACCGTGGATGGGCAAGTCTGCACGCGCGTAAAAGCAGGCGCTCTCTATGACCACAAACAAAATCAAAGTCCTCATTTGAACTTCCATTGCGGTTACCGCGCAGCTCCTTGCCCTTCTGCTTCCGCCCATTCTTCTACTGAGCATTGTCAGCCGAAATTTTCGGGCTCGATTCACGTGAAATTAGTGAGTTTGGTGTACGTACAGACAATTGCCGGCAAATATATCCTCACGAGGTACAGAACTAGCAATTCTAATCTGAAACGCAGCTCACGCTAGGGACGGTGTTTCCTGCCGCTGAGAAAAAAACGGATTTTTTTTTTGGTGGGTGATAATGCAGTTGCATTTAAATATTTTCATATTTGTCGTGTCATCCCCCAGAACGGACTATGCCGTATGAACCGACTGATGCACACAAAGGGTGTACATTGACATCAAGTTTTGCAATACATCGATCTTCCCAATTTGGCTCAACAGAGGAAAGCCTTCTATAGCAACTCCTGTAGAACACAATGCGGAACGCGAGGGACAGATATTTGTCAGCGAAAAAAACCGCCCTTGCCTGTCTGAAAAAATGAAAGTAGAAATAGGGGCAGTATTCGTCGTCCAAGAAAACAAACACATGAACATCGCAAAAACTATCCGTTCAGGACACACACGGAAAAGAGAACTGCCCGTAGAAGAAGTGTCAGCGGAGTCAGGCATGATGTCTACGGTACAAATTACACCCTTATTCCATTTATCAAAGCAATACTAGGATATGCTGAACACACAAGGAGAGCATCGACCGAAGATGTCGATTGCCAAACGGAAAATCAACCTTCCTCCTCTGCCCGTGGTCACTGAATTCTAAGCGGACATGCACTCTCTCTTGTAGAAAGCCTTCGGCGCGGGAGAACGCTGCTTCTATCAGTTGTTGTCAACCGTGCCATTTCTATAAGCGCAGAACCTCCAATTCGCGACCTCACGGGAGTTGAGTTCCAACTTATCCAGAGAAAGGTGGCCTGACGGAAGGCGGGACTCTGTGCGTCAGTAGCCGCGTTCCGTGACCGCATATTACACAATATGCAAATTCCCTTTACGGGGAGATTTATAAGCGTGAGTAGAGTAAGCAACTATGCGTTTCTGATACGCTTCACGCAGTGCTGCCGCGGAGACATGATTGATCGAAATCAATCGTCGTTTGCCAGCGTAGTACTGGATGTCATTCACGGAAATCGGCACTTCCGCAGTCCGCTATCATCAGGTGAAAGGAAGGCTTTGTATTTGGCAGCGTGTCAGCAGGGCTGTGTGATGTACTGTGACCGGCGCAAGTCAAGCACGGTCTGTTTCGTAGAACTATGAGTAACAGGAGACCAAACAATAGCCAATACAGTGTCGTATCGCCTACATTCACGTGTCGCTGCAGATTTGCGTTACAGTACCATTAGCATCTGCGACTCAAAAAGCCTGTGAGCAGTACTCTGATATTCTGCGTCTGTAGGCACATGTGGCTACAGGTCCGAATAGCAAATATACTACGTACAAAAAAATATACACGGCATGTAGCACTAGTATCACTGGTGACCCAGAATGCCTGTGGGCAGTATTCTAAGCCAGTACGTGTGCAATTTTACCGGTGCCTACGAATTCATGCGCAAACGCACTGCCTTGCGATTTTCAACGTGCGGTGCCGTATTTTGCACCACACCTGCGAGAAAGCGGATGCAGCATCTTCATGCGACACCGAAGCGACTAGGCTGGGAAGTGGATGCAATCCCGTACCGTATGGATGCTTCGATAAGTGGAGCAGCATGCCAGTTTGTAGCGTGGTGCATGCGTGCTGCTGGGATGCACGGACAGTGATACACATGAGTGTCCGATGTGGTGGTGGAATGGATGTCTTTAAATGGGACAGTTTTTCAAACTCGCAGCTTGTTCGGCACAGGAGTAAGTCTGGCCTTTCTCTAATGAGCAGCTTCGTTGTACCTGATTCTGAGTACAGGCAACTGTGACACCTTCTGTGTGGTAGAGGCTTCGAAGTCGTCAACCCACTGTACTACGTGAAAAATCCCATAATATGTCGCTGACTGCTAGTGCTGTACTCGGCTGGGTATCATCCGGTCACTACAATAAACCACGTTCCATCCGTTCGGGTATTCTAACGCCACCACCGATCCCGCAGTGTGGCTTGCTGGCTTAATTTATTGTCGGACAGTAGTAGCCCTGCTGACTTCCTCCAACATGGGACACATATTACAGAGGCTCGGCGTTCCTTACCCGCCAAATGCGAGTCCAGGCCACGTGTGTCTCTCGTCTCGCTGTGCTTACCGAGCCAAGGTTTCTTCGAGGCTTCATGCGATCGTAGACAGCACTGAGGCACGGCACTGCAACTGCTGGCGTCGACACTGGTGATGCACTGCAGGTGTTTCACCAAGCCAAACGCCACCGAAAAGTAGTACGAATGAAAGAGTTGGACTGCACATGCCCGTGCACAATCACCTAGAGTTCTCATTTGAGTTGCGACTGAAAAATATTACATGTAGCAACGTACAATAGTACTCGTACACTGTCACTCTGCAACTCACACTTTGTTTGAAACAATGCATCTCCTCTTGAAGATGATACGGTATTAAAACGTCATCTCGGTAAAAATGTTAGATGAGCTTGTTCCCAAACTGCCTTATCACTTTGACTGTCCCGTTGTCGCGCACGAGTGATATATTGAAAAAACATCGAACCCCTTCCCTCAACCGCTAAAAGAGACCGCCAAACTCGCTCCCCTCCCGCATCGCTTCCAGGTCCCCGCACCCACGTATATATACATACACGTATATACCCCCCTACACACGAAGGCTACGTGCATGCACACGCATACATATTTATGTCGATATCGAGCGCCCCCATACACCTATACATTTATATATATATATACACAGATCGAGCCCTACTGTGCATATATACAAATATATATGTATGCACACATATACGTAGATAGGTAGAGCCCTACTGTGTGTATATATATGAATACCCCGATGTATGTAAAGCCTCGCCTCTGTCAATTCACGTATACGCTGACATGTACAATCTACAACTGATATACAGACCCGTAGGGCACTGTGGTGTAGATAGTCCGCGAAGGACCGAGAGACACCGGGGATTGTGGGGGGAAGGTGGAGACGCTTGAAGGTGAGGAACTGCCCTGAATCACAGTCGCTGGGGACGCTGGCACCAGATTAGGTTTGGTCATCAGCTGTGGATGGTGGCAGTACATAGAACTCCGCATTGCCCGTATCAATTGATCTCTTTCCTCTGTAAAGGCTCGCACACGGCCCACGATATCTGCAAACGTTTGCTGTAGAGAAACACACCGGAAAGATCTGCAGTTGGTGGTTGAAGTTTCACTGGCGCATCTCGAGAAGACGGACCTCTAACAAGTGCGAGTCTTCAACTGAAGATGTCTTTAACTAAATATTCTTAAGAATACGTTTGTTTAAGACAAATGGTAAGTGCACTACAAAGTCATAGGGGAAACAGGCCAGGCGAAAAGATGACGCCACGAAATAGATACAAAACAATCTGCCACCTTCTCCATACATGCACTCCGACCTACGCGGTGAAGAATACATGACAAATATTCGCTTGGCTTATACATGTGTAGCTACTGCTAACCACGTAACCTATCATCCAAATACATTCTGAATAGATCTCCGAATCCGCACTCCTCTGTCTGTGTACACGGGAGTGTTCCCCACACTGTATACGACTGCGGAATTAACCACAGCTAGTTAGTGACCCAAAACATTCACCTCTACACCACGTCACGTGGCAAACGCTCTACAAATTACAAATCTCTTCGTACGTAGTATACACTCACACGTGCCCAGGTATAACCTCTCCCACAGCCAGCACCGGCGAAGCGTCCGTTGTTCTCTACGCCCTTCTATCGCTTATCTTTCTCTCCACCTACCATGTCTTATAAAACCTATACACACAAGTGCATATATAAACACGTCTTCTTTTTATTACCACCTACCCCTTCACACATAGACACGTACGTACACAAAGAACGACTATATACCCCTCACACACTACGCCTGTGCGCCTCAGTACTCTTTACCCAGTTGCATTGCAGGTCTAGTGTGCGGAATATATTTTCACACTACTCCACGTGTTTTCGTCTCAGCGAATATGTCTGCCATCATGACGCAGGCGTTGCGTCTACAACCCATTTCCCTTGCGTGTGTTAGTCTGCTGCCCATCTACCCCTAGCCTGAGGCGCATGTTACCATCTTCGTTTGAAGAGCACTCCAAGGTCAACTCGAACTTTTCATGATGTTCTACAAGACTTTGATGACGCCTTTTCATCACTAACGCCATACGATTTAACACCAAGGAGAGGCGCTGCCCCCAAATCAAATCCGGGTTTTTACTGTTCTAGCAAAAGTTGCCCGCAGTACAGCGTGTACCACTTTTTGTTTTACAACTGGATTCTGAGAATTGTTTCTATCAGGACGATGTGTGAAAATTTTTTTCTCGGCTACCACTACATTAGCATACAGCAGAAACGTACAAAATGCAAAGCCGCGACATATGCTACATTTTATCCATGTATGTATCTATCTATATCTGTCTATATACACATATATATGTCGCGACGCACAAAGAAAATAGGGGTGTTTAGAATATATATATATATATATATATATACACGTCCGTGGTGTGTTTCTGTGTATTCATCTACGTATTTAAATCTGCGTACGTGTACGTAGCAGACGCAATCGTCTGCAGCATACAGACGCATGCGACACCTGACCTGCAGTCGGACTTTGTGGCCTGGCAGCCACCGCACTTCGTTGAATTTTTCGATATCATCAAGCGACTCAGACGTCAAGGTACACAGGGTTTCCAGCTGCAAGAAGAAACAGACCACTCTGCTTTCGAACCCGTCAAAATACGGGCTACGTCGCATATATGTTCATATATACAAGTGATGAATAAAACGTACGTACGCGTTATAGGCACTCCCCAAGAGAGATACACCTCACGCATGTACACGAGTGTATCCATTGCCAAGCAATCCTTGCACCGACCAGTCAAAAGCTGAGCTACCCTGCACACATGTATATGTACATATATAAACATAAAGATATAGAGAGACAGATACCTATGCTTTACGTCTCTTTTCTCTTGGCGATACGCACCCAGATATTCGCTAACGTTCGCTGGGATCACCTTCGTGCATACACACATACACGTACGTAACAGATGTAGGGGTGGATGCCATTATACAAGGGTGATGGTGTATTCAATACGATATATGGACACTGTCATACATACAAACACGTGTATGTCTATGCGGCCGTAAGTGTGGCCATTATACAGAGAGTCATACCAGTAAACAAGGATGAAGACACATAGTGTACACATCCACAAAAGCGATCGTAGTCGTCGTGTACGTGCGAGACAGGCGCTGCTATTGCGTTTCATATTTGCAGTGGTCTGGACGCTGGCCCGTTGTAAGTGACCTAACGACAAATAAAAATTGGACGCACTTCCATATCCGCTACCTTCCCATGTCTGTTAAGGTAACTTATACATGCATATATCTATCTGCGCACATGTGGTACGTACCCCGTGCGCATGTCTTCCCACGCATACTTCTTCTGTACGTATACGTGCGTGTACGTACGCCTACGTACATCCTCACAAACTGACCTTGACACTTAGAGGCATATGTTAATATATTTATATATTACACACAGCTACCCACAGGCGTTCCTCTCCTCTGCCAATCTCTTGAATTTCTCTGATCTTCCGGATGTGCGCAACACGTAGCCAGCAGCCCAGGACGCTCCGGCGGGCTACGGTGCAGACGTGTGGACGGCTCGAGGCTCTACAAGTGGTCACGAACACATACTCATATACACACACGCACACATATATATAATTACATACAGCTACACATCTGCAACACGCGAGTGTATATGTGCGTAAATGTGTACACGCCAACACAGTAAAGTCTCCTTCTGTCGCTCTCTGCGTCTACGAGTGTGGATCCATGCGTAAAATTTTTGGGTGCTTCCAGCTGTGTGTGGAGCTGCTACATGTGAGACCAGCTGTCTCCTACGGACTGCAGATATGTTCGTACATGCACCGCATACACACAAACACACACATAAACACATATATTCATACAAGCAGTAACGGATGGGCACAGCGCAGAAGCACGTCGAAGTTGCGCAAGAAGGCGGCGTCTCCGCGCGCGTGTGGCTTTTCGTGTCTGTAGAGGACAAGCTCTTTGCATGCATATCTTCACGTGTGTGTGAGTAGAGACGCGTCCACATATATTCGTTTGCCTCTTCGCCCACCAGACACGTTTCCCTTCCCCCCTGCCGCCGGAGAGAGACCCCTGCCGTCACGTGGCTGGGAGCGCCTATGCACGTCCACATATATGTGCACAACAACCTTCTCGCTTCTACATACAACACAAATACACACGTACGTGGTTCTAATATGCTGCACACGCGTACATATACAAATACGTGTACATAGACGGGCATACATATATATATATATATCCATACATGTGTACAAACATGGATGCAATGTTCCACAAAACACGTCCACCGCCACTCTCAAGTGACTTCGTACATGTATACGTACACACACATCTACATGCATAGATGTGCTAATACATATATATAGAGAGAGAGACACGCGTAACTACAAAAGATTATATATATATATATACATGTATATATATACGTATGTGTACGTGTATACGCGCACGTGTACAGCTTTGCATATAGACATCCGCCGGGGCTGTGTAAATTTGACTTGAGTGTGTGTGCTGCTGTTCCTGCAGGCGGGTAACTCGGTATCCTTCGGATGCACTTCACGATTTACTTCAACGGCAAGTCACGTGTTTCATCTTTGTTCACACACACCCACAAGCAGCCGTACTACTGTGTGTGTGGCCATGCCCGCATCTGCTGACTAATGTACGCAGATCCCCTTCTTCACGCCTCTCACTCTCTCGGCTGCGCGTCCCGGCTCATTCTCTCTCTCTATATATACACATATACATGTATATATATATGGTGCATGCACATTCGGACAAGTTCATGCAACTAGAGAAGAGAAAAATCTTTCGGGATTTATACGAAGCTTTGTTTACTCGAAAGGCTATCACACTAACACAGACACATGTGACAGGGGTGCACCTCTTCTCAAAAACGTACTCGCATACCCCCACGCGTATATATGTGTGTATGCATGTAAACACACACGTACATACACAGAAATACACACATATAAATACGTACACATATACATACATATGTATGCACACACATACGTACACATACACCTGCATACGTACACATATATGCACGCACATACATACATACATACGCATTCATACATACACATTCATACATACACATTCGTACATATACATACATACGTACACACAAATATAGATACATACACGCATACAGGCACACAAAGTATATGGACGTACACCCTCATGCACATCTTTTACTTTCATGTACGCAGATGTATACACAGGTATATACACGAGTATATGCCCAAACACACATATATTCATACAAGACGATCTACCTATATGCAGTCACATATCATATATATATATATGCACACGATGTAAAGACAGAGAGGCAGTGAGTCGTGCGCACACATACACATATGTATCAATAGCTCTATGTGGAGGCGTGTGCAACGTTTCATATTTTTGAACAGTTTTGATTCGTACCGTATCGAAGCCAGCGCTGGTGAAGTGCGAAGCTATTTCTGTGGGCAGCTTCTGTGCGCGGAAGAACTCCACTACCGAGAGTCTTTCTTTCTCTAACTCGGGGTCTGCAGACATCATTGACAAAAGCAGAAGTCAGACACAAATCAACCTGTGCAAGTATACACGGAGACGCATTGAAAGGGGATTGCATTTCCCTTTAAGCGGACATACGTGCATTCTGTACACGAAAAAAGACTGCTGCGTACATCCGCACGTGTGCACCAAATCCGTCCCACCCGCGCATGCAGGAGAAAGAACCACACGTTCAGACCTAAGTGGACTGATATACACAGAAACTACCTATCTCCATGGTCATACACACAGATACATGTTTCTCTACTATATACGTACAGACAGACATATATGGGTTTTTCTTTTATGTACGCCTTCTACCTATCGACGACACACGGAGACGCGTACACACCCGCCCGTGCAGACCACCCATGTGCAGAAAATATGATAGTGGGCAGTAATACCGAACAAGTTGATGTGATCCGGCGGTATAACTTACGCAGGAAGCGTTTACATACGTACAGACGTGTCTCCCTATCTCTTTTCTCTCTCTATCCATACATATATACACACGTATGTAGATGTGTCTATATCTCTTTTGTACTCATATACACGTGCAGGTGTGACTCTGTACGTACACACATACATATACAAGGCTCTCCAAAAAAGTGCAAACGCATACCTAGGGACAACGACCTCTGTCTGTCTGTCTCTGTCTCGCTCTTCTTCAATGTATACGCTCCCACTCGTGTTTCTATACTCCCTCATAATATTTGCATACAGCTGTTTACATATTTACATTTGTGCGTATGCAGATGTGCGAGTGATGTGGCGGCAGCTTCTCGGGCAGACCCGACGGGGAGGAAATACAAGAATATCCTCGACAGCACTCGCGCTTATTATCCAGAACAACTTCTTTTTTTTTGTTCGGTGTTGCAAGCCACAACTTTAAAATCTTCAAGAAGAAACGTCCGTCGTCTCTTGCCCAGTGTGCGTACCTAAGACATGCAGGTGCTGCCTTACAGACCTATATACATATGTATAAACGGGTGCTGACGTACGGAATATTCTCCACATACACACACACGGACGCTGCTCTGTGTTATGTGTTTTCTGGCGATGGAGTATGGACTGCGGCGGAGTTCACGCACACCTGCTGCGGCAGCAGCAGTTGCCGCAGCAGCAGCAGGAACAGCAACAGCAGCAGGACCAAGAACAATAGCACCAGCGGCGCATCCGCAGCAGCAGGGGGATGAACAGCAGCAGGAAGAACAGCGGCTGAAAGAACAACACCAGAAAGAAGAGCAGGAGAAAGAAGAAGAGCAGCCTGAATAGCACCAGCAGAAGAAGCAGCAGGAGAAGAGGCAGCAGTAGCTGACCTGCGTTCCATATAACAGCAGACCCATGGAGATGTTGGGGATAATGCTTGCAGAGAAAGTCCACTATGAAATGAATGACATTTGACGGTTTCGCTTCTTCAATTTCCTGTTTTTTCACAAAGGCAGCAAACATCCACACACACACAGCTCGCAACAATTTTGTTTCCTTTTTAAAATTACAATACCTCACTATCTATCTATCCATATATATATATATATATATATATATGTATATATGCGCACGCACACACATAGCTCCCGCATACACAGATGTACGTACACATACGTATACGTATACATACGTATGTCTTTACAGACGTATGTACGCGTACATATGTACATATATATATATACATGTATATATATGTCTACGTGGGTGTGAACACACACGTGAACATACATGTTGTCTACACGGGTATATAGAGATCTAGGTAGACACAGATACATAGATATGTACATGTGTGTGGAGGCAATTTAACCGATACACTGCACCCCTGCGGTGGGGAGACGGCAATTTGCACTTCGAAAAGAATAGCGGGAGAGGAGTTCCGTAAACGATCAACAGCTGCTGCAGTTTTTAACGTAGTCCCCGCGAAAGCAGCGATAATGATAGCAAACTTAAGTCAGCTGAATGTCCATACACACGAAGATACAGCAGTCAACTTCTCTGTGAAGATTTCTATAGGGCGACAGGTTTCTTGCAGCAGGTTTCTTGCAACAGATCTCTTGCAGCAGTGGCAATCGCTCCTGCTGTTGCTAACAAGTGGGAGACGGCAGCAGAGACGTACGAATAATCCACGTGAGACAGCCAGCAGCTGAAAAGCGTCAAGGCCGTTACTTCGAAGAGTATTACCATTAGCAGAGTCCTATTTTTTCGTCGACGAACGGATGCTTGTCGCAGCAAAACGTGTGTATAACTGACGTAATTTGTTGTGCAGTGTAGCCGTTACATCTCTCAACGGGAGCCGCCGTCAGATACTAACCATCACTACGTCGGAAGAATTTACGAGTGGCACGAGTGCTGACAGCAACGCTCTTATGGCGATAGATAGTATAGTAGTCGTCAAGGAAGCAAGAAGCGGGACAGCAAAAAGAGAGCGATAACAGCCATACCTAAGATATCCATCCGTCTGACACGAGACTCCACACAAAAAGGCATTCATATATATATATAAGAAGAGAGCGACACAGGCGATGCCAGGGATATCCATCCGCCTCTGGTACGATGCTTCATACAAGAAGATTAAAGTAGGCCAGTACGTAAACAGAAGTTGCATGACTTTATACAAGTCCCAAAACCGCGGGGAGGGATAACTAGGCAAGTTGCCTCGGGGCAACCTTCTTTGAAAAGCTGGGCACGTTGTCGCCAGGAGGTTCGACAGGAGTCCTGGCAGTCGTAATTGTAGTAGTAGTAATAGTAGTGAATCTTCCCCTCTTTCTTTATCAGCGTGCGTCCACACAGACGGGGCCCACATGCACACACACGCGTCGCTCTCTGTTCCTATGTAAAAAGCAATTTCTTCCTCCGCCCGCAGACGTGGAGGCAGTGTCGCCTTCTCGCCTTCTCTCTATCTTTGTGAGGCAGGGTACGTCTCTTTAGAAAACTGCGGACAATACCTGGAAGACAGGCTGCTGCTGCTGCGGAGAAGGCGTAGGAGCGCTGTCTACAAAAAGTTGAGCCGCGTCTAGACACCTCCCCACACATACGGTGGCCATGACGTGTCTCTTTCTCTCTACACGTGTACGTAAACCTCTCTCTGTAAGCAGCTGTGTGTCGCTTGCGAGGAACGGCACACTCTGCTGTACGTACACCCTTTCTACCCAACAGTGTACCTGGTGTGCGCACAGTCGATGACGACATTCCACGGGGTCCGCGCGCACATTTGTGTCTCGCATTTAATCCTAAGCATTCCATAGGTACGCACACCCTTGCATATATATACACCCACAAAAGACAGAAGACTACAAGACGAAAAGAAACACACCTGGAGAGATACTGTCCCGGACCTACATATATATATATATATACATATATATATAGATATATATATATATAGGTATACACTGTCCCGCGTCCTGGGTAGCGTAACAATACCGACATCGACATAGAAATGCCAACACCAAGCAACGCCCCCAAAACAGCACACGTTTATGCCTACAAGTACTTCTTTATATATATGCACATACCTGTACCTCTCTTTGTCTCTGTCTGCGTCTCTCTCCCCGTCTCTCGGTCTCTCCCTGTGCACACACTCCCTTGTTTGTGCCGAGGTGTGTAGACACTCGTACATATTCATATATTGTCATCTGGTTGAGAGCCATCTATGTCTATACTGTCTTACACGTTCTTCAATAGCACTGCCTGTCGACGTATGGGTAGAGAGTGTTGGGCATCTCTCATGCGCGCAAAGTTACGTTGACTAGTGAACACGTCTTTATACTTTTAAGAGCAAGACGACGGCCATCGCAACAGAGGAGATGACAAGGGAAAAACGGAGGAAGGAAGGGGGAACAAGAAAAAGCGGCTTGAAAGAGGGAGGACATGACGTAGCGATTCGCCGCACGATACACGAGATGTCCCACCAACGTCAAAAAGAAGAGAGAGAAAGAAGCGGAGAGGCAGAGAAGATATGGGTGAGAGGGGGAAAGTTAAAACGATGAGGAAAATACGAAGGAAAGAATATGAAGACGGGCGAAAAGGGCAGTTACGCAAAGAAACCCGGACACGCGCTGCTGCGTGCGTCACAAAGTTGATGACGACGGAGGGAAAGAGGAGAAGGAGGGGGAGAAAAAAAGTGAATTAGGCAGCAAAGAGGCGAGGATGATGATTAGAGAAGTGAAAAGGACGCTTTCTGCAGGCGAAGAACAGACGGATAAAAGCAGAGCTAGGCTTTAGCACGTGAAGGTACCTGCTGCTGCGTGTGTCTGTGAACGGGTGCTGTTGCAGAGAGCGGTGCGAAAGAACATTTAGCGAGCAGAAAACCGGCAAGAGAAGAAGCAGAGCAAGAACAGAGAAGGTGGACAAAGTTGTAGAGAAGAAAAAAAGGATCTACCGAATGGGAGCAAAAAACAACCGGCAAAGGCGCAAGAGAAGGGCAGGGAGGAAGCAGAAGGAACAGAAGACGAAACGAGAGAGGTATGGAGAAGAAGCAACACACGAAACATGGTGTAAAGAGGAAATGGGGAATTTACCTGCTGCATGCGGGCGAATAGTTGTTGAACAAGAGCATTCGCTTTATTCGGGCGCTCGGCCGTCTGCCGCATTCCCTTCGCCGTCGAGTCTTCCGTTGCCATTTTGTAGCAACAAAACCCGGATGACTTTTAGTAGAGAAGGGAGGGAGACACGGAGGACGAAAGAAAAAGAAGAGACGGACAGCACAGGAAGCAGTGGAAGAAAACGAGGACAAGAAAGGGTGAAGAGAGGGCGACGGAGAAGACACGCACACACAGGTAAACGGATGGAAGGGGAAGTACCTGGCAGTAGAGGAAAGTGAGAAAAGGAGAGACGGAAGGGACACGGAAAAGACAAGAGACGAAAGAGGAGAAAGAGACGCAGAATGCAGAGGAGATATCGTCGCCGCAAAGAAGAGGCAGAGAAAAGTTGAAGACGAGACAAAAAAAAAAGAAGTCAATGGAATAGAGATGCGGACGGACAGCGGGGACACGAGGAGCAGAAAACGGATGAAACAGGAAGAGTGCGTCGAAGAGGTGGAGGAGAAAAAGAAACAGAAGAGCAAGAGACCAAGGGAAGGAAACTGGAAGAGGGCGACCACAAGGGATCGACAACGACAAAACTGAAAGAGCAAGAAGTTTTGCTCATGAAGGCGTAGCGCTCACGTGAAGAAAAGCACTATGGGAACGCAAGGGAAAGATTCTACAGAAATGCACTATCGAATAGACGCCTCAGATGTTGAGGACGACTCGAAGAAGACAACAGAACGGATCTTTTGCGTATCTGTTGAGCCGAGAGGCGCATGTGGAGCGGGAACGGGCGGAGCTTTCGCACCTTAGCCGCGCTGAAGAAGAGGACGCATAGAGCCTGGAAGAGTAGAAGACGCGAAAGAGCTAGCTGTGTAGTGAAGGAGAAGAAGAAGAAACAGGAGTCGAAAGAAGAAGAAGAAACAGGAGTCGAAAGAAAGCAAGTTTCACGACGTGATACTGGAAGCGGAATGTATTAAGAGGGCACTCAAAGAGCACGACATAAAAGAGGAGGAAAGCACGGAAGCTGAAGGAAGAAAAGGAATAAGGACCAGGGAAAGCAGTAAAAGAAGAAGCAACGGAAGAAGACCCGGAGAAGAAAAGAGGCGCTTGGACACGGGCAGAGTGCAAGGATATGCGTTATGCACTGCTCTCCTCGAAAAAGAGCGCCGGTTCAGGCGAGAGAAGAAAAAACGGGGCTGACGAACGAGGCACAAACGACCAAGACAAAACGCGCATGGACGCGACCTCTCTTTCGCCTTTTTTTCTTTCCGCCTCGGGAAGATGCGTGCTTGTAAAAAACCTGGCACTCACACGAGTCGCCTGCACATCCTTGTTCAGCTTCCCGTGGAAATCACGTGTGATGACCAATCTGGAGGGCACGCACAGGTCTAAGCAAAACATCTTTTTAACGGATTTTCCTCTTCTCTCATCAGTCGCTCTCTCTCTCTCTCCCTCCATACATACGTGCATACAAAAAACGTGCACACACTCAGGCGGAAAAATTTTACACGTGGACACATCTACGGTTTCGTTGCCCCACGTGTAACAGTACCGCTACATATATTCGTGTATGCATATATATATATACACGTGTACACACACACACGCACACATACAATATGTACATTCATATGTCTACGCGTACCGATGCTTTAGTACAATCACGGATATAGAGACAAGATGTTGCCGTCCAGGCAGATCTCTCCCCAGCACCGACAACTTTGTCGCCAAAGAGGAGTGGATTCCTCTACTGCCGTCAGAACTACTGACCTAGTTACAACACGTTTCAAAGTAGGTGTGCCAGTGTACCGTTTCCGTGACGGAAGAAAACTGCCTATTCGTCAAAACACCGTTTCTTTCTCGAGCGCGGAAGAGGCACTTCCCTCTTCGAGCCAAAAAGAATGTATTAGTTTATTAGTATTAGCGGGAAAAACTACTACGCTGAAGTACTCCTTCTAGTGCACACACATATGCGGAGGCGAAGGCATACAGGTCTCCTCGACAACAGTAGTAATAAGGAAGTATATATTTATCTACGTGACAATATATAACAGTTACTAGATATAGCAGCGTAACCGTTCCTTCGTTTCTTCAACGGCACACGTAGTATTTTCGTTATACAGTATATTGTCTAGGTGGCCTTCTGTACACGTTGCGCATGGAGGAAATGATGTTTGCTCGTCCTTACTACGAGGCAAATGACCGTTGCTGATGCACGACTGCAAAGATAACTCCTACTTCCCCCAACACGTGGTCTTTGTTGCTGTTTCAGCTCGTGGATTGCAGGTTTACATTCAGGCGAAACTTCTTCACCAATGGCCTGACTCTTGTCCTCTGAGTCGCAGCGCCACGAGTACGTGCAAGTATGCTTGCGTATATCAAGTTCTGAACTTTCTTTAGCGGTTGCCTTCGGCAGAAGTCAGAACGGGGATTTTGCTTTTGTTTCGAGTCGCCCGAACCGACAATTTTCCCACCTAACTCGCAGAAGCTAGAGAAGACTGGCAGAAATGTGTGTTTCGTTCTTTCTCCTTCGCTGTCGCTGTCTCATCAGAGCAGTAGAAGTGCAGTGGGCTAAACAGCGAAATGATCTCTTGTATCGTTCTCCACTGCCACTTCCTCCGTAGTTTCCCGTATTTATTCTCCCTTTCATTCCCTTCCCTCTTTCTGCCCGCAATATTGCCTTCTGTGCACGTACATACGTTGCACACACACAAACACACACACGCTGTATCGAAGTCAGTGACAGATCTACGAAAAACTGCACGGAGAAAAAAACGAAATCGCTCCTCCCCCTTCCCCTTCCTCTTCTTCAGCTCGTTCCTGCGTCTCCAGGGCCTGGGCGTGCTGATGCTCCTGCCGCGCCGCTGTGGTAAGGTACGGTTTTCTCCAGCGAGAAGCAAGGGGAGCTCCTTTACATCAGGACTGCGGAAACCTACTTCGCCCTAGCGTGTATCTGGGAGAGATATGGAACCAGAAAATCCGCATCCCCGGTAGGCTGAACAGCCTCTGCTGATGACCGTGCTCGTAGGGATCTGCTGCGGCGTGGTGCTGAATGGTTCTCCTTACGAGCTTTGCTGAGAATTTAGCCGATGCAACCACTGCAGGTGTGGCTGAAGGGTAGGGACCACGGCAAAGCTCCTCCTGCTGCAGCTGTCCTTGTCCCCGCTGCGGCTGTCTGTGTTGCTTTTTCTCTTTTCGCAGGCGCTGCCGTCTGTGTTGCTCGTCCTTTGTCGCTTCAACAGCGCTTTCACCCGGGCGAAAGCAAACTAGCCAGCGGCTGGGGACCGGGCATGGGGAGGTGGTGGAGAAGCGGCATCTACATCGTCATTTCTGCTGCTGGAGTGGAAGAAAGAGGGGAAGTAGAGAAGGAAGCTGAACACTGAAAATGGGGATCCCCGAAAAATGGAGTAATTACGCAGAAATCCACTTCAAATAGCACTTTCTGAGAATAAAGGGGGACAGAGGCGCCCGTCGATGTTGTTGGCCACACCGCGGAGCAGCACGCCGCCACCATAGCAGCCGCACAGCGCCGGCCCAAGAGAGCGGCAACAGCAACAGCAGCAGCAACGCGATGAACTGCAACAAGCGTAGTCACAGCAGCGCGACTGCACGCAAATCCGTTGCTCTCGCAACGACCAGACACGTACCTAGATCCACCAAGGTCGCGCGATGCGGAGCTGCTGTTGTCACCTACACCGGCAGGCAGAACCTGACGAGGTGCAATAAGGAGCGCTAATAGGGATTCTGGGAAGGCGAGCATCCCCTCCGGCACTTGTGCTGCACAGCAACACGCTCACGAATATCGTTTGCGGCGATCGAAGCCACTACCAGCACGATACAACGTAGTAGCAGCTACTCAGCATACCAACCCGCTCTCATACAAATGGGAGTTGCGCGCGTCCCAGCTGATCTCCACCCTCAGACATTGTTAGCCAGCAGTTTGACGGTAGCTGCTGTAGCTGTAAAGGTGGTCCTCGTGGTTGGCGCACTGAGCGGCGGCCGTACAGCAGGACGCCTTACCGATGTGACCAGCAGTACTAAACAGGTGGCCACAGTGATCTTATTACTAGCAGCCCCTGCAGTGCTCCAGGAGCAGTGATTCGGTGACGCAGCGCACCCCTGCCACACCTGTGCAGCAGTGGGCAGGGGCTGCAACGTCTGCACGAGGCGCAGCAGTGGCTGCAGCAGTACCCTCTACAGCAGAGTATAGGCGCAAAACAGAATTGCAGCAGTTGCTTCAGCCGTACTGAATTGGAAACCCCAGAGGGGCAGCAGTATCTGTGGCGACCAGCTGCAGAGCAGGCGCAGGAGCAGGAATAGCTACAGCAGTCGCAGCAGCAGGACTCAGAGCACCGTCGGTAGCGGCAGCGAGCTACGCAGGAGCTGCGTAGGCATCGCCGTACGAGAGTAGCCCATCCCTTCAAGCAGCAAGGGAAGCAGCCAGTGGCTGCAGCCGTAGCGCGGCTCGCATTGACGGCAGCAACACACCAGCACAGCGCACACGCAAGCAGCTGCAGCGCGGGAAGACCAGCTCACAAGCACCACAAGGAAGCGCTACCGTACAAGCAGGCTGTGCGCGACTCTTCTTCATCAGAAGCGTCGAGCGACTCTTCTCATCAGCACGTGCTGTCACTCTCCTTCATACTCAGGAGTCGCGCGACTCTTGTTCAGCAGGAGTCGCGACGCTTTTCCATAAAAAAGAAGACGGACCTGTTAGAGGTGCAGCAGCTGGAAATGCAGCAACAGGAGCAGGAGGGGCGGAAGCAGGCGCTACACAGCAGTATTAGCAGAGCGCCCGCACAGCACAAGAAATAATAAGGACAGCAGGAGCGGAGCATGAATAGCAGCAATACCAGCAAACAGCAACAGCAGAAGCAGAAGCATCACCAACAGAAGCAGCCACAGCAGCCGCAGGGGCGACCGGTCCAGCAGCACTGCGAGGCGAACAGACGGTGTGTGTGGATCTGCCTGAGCTACAGCGGCAAATCGAAAGCAACGTATCTCGTTGATTACCAGAACGCGCGCCTGCCCGTCCCTTCTAGGCACTCCTATCTACCTAAAAACAGGTATATGTCTATACACGAACCCACCCATCTACGTAAACCGTACACGTCGTGGTACATAGATACGCACGAGAGAAGCAATGTGCGAGCCGGTCTATCGAGAGAGACGTATGACGCTGCACATTTACACGTATACGCTGCATTTATGTACATGTCATATGCCTAAACAAGAGATACAAAGTGGGCAAACAAACGTAGACAAGCGTGTTTGTGTTGGGGTGTGTGTGTGTGTGTGTGTGCGTGTGTGTGTGCACGTCGTACACCTGTACACACTTAATGCAAACGCAAGTCCGTATACATACGTATATGAGTATATACATGCGTACTATCTCTACAAATACGTGTAGATGCACTACGAGGAGGTTTATTTACTCGTGCGCGTGTCCATGTGGGGGAAGGGCCAGTATTTCGTAGCCTTCGGAAAAATATTGTCACTGTTGGTCGTCGAAGCGCATGCACCGTCTTCGTTTTTGCATGTGTACATCTCCTTTTGACTCTAAAAGACTTCGTTTATGTTTCGTGTCCGCTGTTCATGGATATTTCTTGTGCATCTCCCACGCTGCATCGTCTCCTCTTAGCAGAAGTCTTCTACGGTGGCTCTGGCGCCACCGTTGTTGCTGTGGAGGAGAGTCCGTCGCCCGACCACGGACAGATCCGACCGCCAAAAAGAAATTTTCTCATGTTGTGGGCAGCTGCGGGAGAGTGTGAGTTTGGGCGTGGCAACATTTGCACGAATGACGGAAAAATTGATGATAGGAGTTGCAGAGGTGTAGTAACTCATACAGCGAGGGGGGACAACGGCACAAAAGGCGGCGTGCAAAAATAGTTGCCATGAAGGAGCGGTTTAAAAAGATAGAATGCGAAGTGACAAGGAAGCGCAAAGAGGTCGTTTCAAACGACGAATAGTAGTGGTGAATTATAGCCCGAGAAATACCTTTTTTCTAGCACCCCCAGATCTCGTCAGTCAAGAAAAAAGGAAGGAATCGCTCTGAGATTCTTTCCTACTTGTAGGACACTTGGACCTTTTACGAGAAGGAAGTTTGTTCGGATGCGTCTCCGTGCAGGACACACGGGACAATTATACCGGAAAAGTAGGAGTTGTTGATAAGTTAAATATTACCTCCCACTGGGAGTGCGACAGTCGTATGCTAACGGAGAGTAGGAAATGCGTTGTTGACGGCTTTCCGGGCCAATTTTGCAATGCTCGAAACAAAATCATTCACTGACAGAGAAAGAAGTCTTCGAATTGCGTCTTCTACCGCCTAGACTTCTTTTTCATCTCTTCTTCTCCGCCATATTTCTCTGTCCCCCACTCTTTCATCGCAAAAGTCTCTACCCAAGGAAATTTGCCTTCAGCCTACGCGGCCCCGCGGCTCAAATGAAGCTATCTTAAGTTTCTCCTCTTCATGCTCTCCCCCACACAACTCCAAATCATTCAGCCTGCACGGCATCCATACATATATATATATGTATGTATTCACACACACAAGAATATGTCCGTACTGCATGTAAAGACTTGTGTGTAGATATATCTATACATATCTATATTTAATTGACTGCCACTACAGTACATATATACATGTAGCCTCCACGTATCAATGAAGCACTACTATCATTAACATGTAAATCAGGAATAAATGTCTGGATATAACTACATGTGTGTGTATATATACGTGAGGAGGACTTTATCTTGCATACGTAAGTGCCCCTCGTTTTGTATCATCTGATGCTGTACTCGCCTTCGGTTCTGTGCAGCCGCTGTGACGAAGAAAAGGAAAGATGTCCGTCACAGTCTGCAACGGCAGACGTCGTTAAATTCGAAGTAGCAACTCGCTCTCTCCTTTTACCCACGTGCATGCAGTTTTGTGTGTATATACACACATGCACACACCTACATATTTGATCTATCTATCTACTCTATTTGTCTATTCTATATCCACCTATCTTTTCTATCCCCCGCTTGCATCTACTAATGCAGTGTTTCGACGTGTACATGGAGAAATCCACGTATACAGAAGTTGATCAACAGAACGACGAAGCTGGTGGGAGGAAAACAACTTGCGCAATACACTTCGGGTACTACATGCGCGGGCTCCTCACACGCATGTGTGTAAATATATAGACCCTCAAAATCCTATACACCCGCATACTTTTCTGTATACCTATATATATTATATATATTCTCCTTTGGCGTACATAAATCGTATCGTTCTCACTTTCTCTATGTATATATATAGACACATGCGCGTGAAGCTACGTGGCTGTTGAGGCACGCGCGTAACTTGAGATACAAAGATGGAAAGATAATATTTACGTCTCGACAATTTCCTCTCCCTCTCTGCATACATATATATATGTGTAAGTGTATATATGTATCCGTTAATGTATTTATATATATATGTATATATGAACACACGTGTACGTATATATATACATATATATGTATGTGCGAGCACAGAGATGTGTACGTATATGCGTAAAAATATGTGAGTCAAGCAGCTCTACTACTGCAGTGTGGGACGCAGCAGTTGGCCAGTGCAAGAGGCCAAGAGGGCTCCAGGACTTCTGCTGCTGCGGCTGCAGCTGTGAGACAGAAGGGAAAAAGGAAGAGACAATAATAAGAAGAAAAACTAGAACAGGAAGAGAAGGGAAGAAAGGAGAAGAAGAAGAAGAGGAAGACGAGAAGAAAGAGGGGAGGAGATAAAAGAAGGTGGGTGGATACACTGCAGAACAGAGGCGGGAGAGGGGGCAGCAGCAGTAGCAGCAGCTGCAAAGGAAGAAGAAGAAAAGCAGCCGGAAAGGGGACAGCAGGAACAGAAGAGAAGGGAGAAGAAGAAGAAGCATCCGTACGAGGAGAAGCAGCAGCACCGGCAAGAAACGCAGACCAGCTGCAGCAAGAGAAGAAGCAACAGCAGGCGACGCGGAGGCAGCGGGACAGAAACCGCGGCAGCGCCAGAAGACGAGAGAAAACGACAGCCACGAGCAGGTGGCGCAGCGATAGCAGCAGCAACAGAGAAGCAGCAGGAAGAGAGGGAGAAACAGCTGGAGAGGAAGAAGCAACAGGAGAGGAAGCAGCAGCAGGAGAGGAAGCAGCAGCAGGAGAGGAAGCAGCAGCAGGAGAGGAAGAAACAGAAGCGTCATCGGCAGCAGCAAATTAGTCAACGTTGATTTGGTTTGCCTGCTCGTCGACAGCAACCACCAGCACCTTGACGTGGGAGGCAGTCGCAACAGCATCGTCGGTAGCAGCAGAAGAAACAGCAGCAGCAACGGCGGAAGCAGCAGATAAAGCAACAGGAGCAAAAGCAGCGGCAGCAGTTCAGAAGCACCAGCACTTGCCGCAGCAGTCATAGCAGCAGCAGCCACAGCAGCAGCAGCAGTGTCGGGGCAAGAGCAGCGGCAGCAGCAGCAGCGGTTGCACCAGCGGCCCTAGCAGCTAGCAGCAGTATACAGGCAGCAGCACTTGCAGCAGCAGTCCTACTAGCAGCAGCAGCAGCAAAAGTAGCGACGTGTGCGTCCTTGCGGCAGCAACAGAACTGCCACGTGCTGCGAAGAGGATGGAGCAGCAGAGGGAGGTGATCCACCGTTCGCGATATTTTCTCTCCTTCCTTCTCATTTCTTCTTTGTATCTCTCTCGTTTCCTTGCCTGTCCATCCCTTCGTTTTTCCCACCACCGACGTCCTTCTGTCTATCTATAGATGAAGCTTCTTGTGTATATATGTAGATATATAGATATGTAGATACATGTCTACATGGAGGCCCGCATGAAAGTATGTGTCTGTGTCGAAAAATTACAAGCTGACATAGAGAGACAGGACAAGGAAGGACAAGCTGCGGGCTGCGTTCCGGACACAAGTAGAAGCAAGTGTTAGACGAGCGCTGCTGAAGCAGCAGCAGCAGCAGAGGGAAGCGAGAAATGATGACGGAAGCCGGTGATTTCACTTCTTCTGACATGGTCCTGCTGCCGGGGGAACTGCAGCTGACGGAAGAAACTGGCTTGCGCAGGAGAGGCAGACGTCGCTCTACTTCTCCATCACGGTGGCTTCTGCACCGCAGCAGCACTGCAGCAGCAGCAGCCGAAGAGGCGGGAGGGGAGCGGCAGCAGCAGAAGCAGCAGCCGAAGGACGAAGAGGAGAAGGAGGAGGAGGACAGACGAGAAGGGGAAGGAGAACTCGGGCAAGAGGAGGCAAGTCGAACAGAAGACTCAACGGCAGCAGCAGAGGAACAAAATCGGCGCAGCCGGCCTTCTTCTGGACGAAGACGGGGAGAAGAGAGAGGCTGCGAAGTTTTCTGCAGCACTTCTGCGGCGGGTCCTCCTCCCGCTTCTACTGCAGCAGCAGGAGACATTCCCGCTGCTGCGCTGCCTGCCTTTTCTTCTGCTGCTGCTGGTGTGCAGCCTGTTGCGGTTTGTGCTGCTGCCGCTGCTGCAGCTGCCAGAGGGAGTGCCGCCGTCTCCTTTCCTTCTACGTTCTCCACTGCTGCTGCAGGGCTCAGAGACAGGGACGGAACGTGTCGCCTTCCCGCTGCCGGAAGGGAGACGGCAGCAGAGCCCGTCTCGCAGCCTTGCTTCTCTTCAACGTCTTCTTCTGCGACGAAGGCTGCTGTTGCTGAACCAAGTGCTGCTGCTCCCTCGGAGTCCACCTCTTCTTGTAAAATTGATGCCTCTTCTTCTTCTGCCCCTTGTTCTGCTGCTACTGGCTCCCAAGTGACGCGACTTTTCCTGCAAGTAACTCCGTCGATAAAGGAATTTCTGCTGCAGAGCTCGAACGGCGACGCCCAGCGAACCGCAGCCCGGGACGCGGTCGACTTGGACTGCCTCATGCAGTGGGTGAGATGTCAT
This sequence comes from Sarcocystis neurona, assembly GCA_000727475.1. Classification (NCBI taxonomy): domain Eukaryota; phylum Apicomplexa; class Conoidasida; order Eucoccidiorida; family Sarcocystidae; genus Sarcocystis; species Sarcocystis neurona. Next base: position 175,130 of record KL647315.1, on the reverse strand, counting down.
GAGGAAAAGAAAACGTCGCTGCACCAGCAACAGAACCGCGGCAGCAGCACAGGACAGTAACAGCAGCAGAAGAGCAACAGCAGAAGAGCAGCAGCAGAACAGCAGCAGCACAAGAAGAAAAAGCAGCAGCAGCAGCAGATCAGCGGCAGCACAAGAAGAAAAAGAAGACGCAGCAGAACAGCAGCAGAAGAGCAGCAGCAGCACGAGGAGAAGAAGAAGCAGCAATGGAAGAGGAGCAGAGTTAGCAGCAACAGAAGAGCACTAGTCACACAAGAACAGCAGCAGCGGGACAGCTACAGTAACACAAGAGCAGCAGCAGCAGCAGCGAACGCGGACGGTAGTAACGAGGAAGAACTGCTGCAGTCTGGTGGAAAACGTAGAGGGATATATCAAACGTGCTCGCGCGGCGTTGCTTCTTTTTCCTCCTCTTTATTTTCTCTATCTACCACTTTTCATATATGCATATATATAGATTATACATATATATATACATATACGTATATATATGTACTTACATATATGTATGTATATGTATGCATGAGTGCGTATGGGTTGCCTTGATGAAGCCAAGATGAGTTGTAGGTCACATTCTTTTTTGTCTACATCACACATTTCATATAGAGATATCTCTCTCCATATATATACATACATACACACACATACACACGTGTGTATGTGTACCTATATATATATGCGTGACTATATATGGGTTGCGTTGATAGAGCCGAGGTGGGTTGTAGTTCACTTTCTTATGCTCTACCGTCTCACTTTTCATATAAAGATATCTATATATATACATACAGACGTGTATGTATGTACCTATATATATATATATATATATATATGTATGCATGAGTATATATGGTT
>KL647315.1:100385-171611 GCA_000727475.1 Sarcocystis neurona | reverse complement strand
GTTTGCTGCAGCTGCTCGCTTGCTGCTGCTGCTCGCTTGCTGCTGCTGCTCGCTTGCTGCAGCTGCTGCTGCTCGCTTGCTGCTGCTGCTCGCTTGCTGCAGCTGCTGCTGCTCGCTTGCTGCAGCTGCTGCTGCTCGCTTGCTGCTCGCTTGCTGCTGCTGCTGCTGCTCGCTTGCTGCTGCTGCTCGCTTGCTGCTGCTGCTGGTCTCATTTTCTCTTCTTTTGAGGAGTGTTGCTGTGCGCGCGAGCGGGGATATCTCTGGTTCTGCTCTTCTTCTTTTCTTGGAAGTGTGTGGCTTTTCAGCGCGGAGAGGAAGGGCCCTTGTGAAATTTTGTGGCCGGGGTTTGTTTTTCTACGCAGGGAAAGAACAAGCTGCCGTCGTGGATCTGTCGACACTTTCCGCAAGCGACCGCCTGCGCCTGCGCTCGGAAGAGAGACGGTTTCAAAGGACGCTTCGCTCCCTTTTTGGGTCTCCGCCGGAAGAAAATTTTGCCAACTATACGCAGAGTCTCGCGTAGGAACTTCTTCATCTTCCTCTACTTGTTGCTTCTCCCCATGACCGTATACTCGTGTGATGAATGCAACGCATCCATTGAAATGCGAAGAAGAACCGTTGTTGTATATACATGTGGCTACTCTTAGACACCTGTGTCTACTAATATATTTCTACAGATATGTGGACAAGGAGATGTGTATGTAAATATTGATATATACATATATATACATATATATATATATGTATCAAAGGATGCGGTCATACGCATGTGTGTAGCCACATACATATATAGGTAATATATGTACATGTAGTTGTACTCCTATGAACATATATATATATATATATATATACGTGCGAGTATATGAAAGTCTACCTCACTGTCTTCATCTGTCTCTATATGTATATACGTGTATGCGAGTGTATGCGTCTGTGTCCACATATATATTCATATATATATATACGTCTATACATATATGCGCATGTACAGACTGATAAAGATTCTATGGAAGGACGCCTCTATATGTATATGTCTGTATATATATATATATATACACGTTCATACATACATGTTTATGTAGCGAGCGGTAGAGATTCTACGTACGTACGCGGCTATGGGTATATATATATATATATGTATATGTGTGTGTATATATATATATGTATGTTCATACATATATGGGTGTGTAGAGAGTAATAAAGAACATATGTAGGAATGCGTCTATATCTATATGTCTGCACATATATATGTATATGCTCGGAATATATACTTGTGACCACTTCTGTTCAGTGGTACTTCTTTTTATATAGCTACCTACAAATGTAGATATTTGTTCCACGTGAAGAGGAGAAATAGGTGGTAGACTATACTTTCGAAGAGTCTTATACGGATGTGTTTCGCCGAGAAATATTTTTTATTTTCATATATAGAGAGGGGTACAGCAGGAGCTTCGTCTCACGCCACTGCTGCTGTTTCTGCTGCAGCAGGCTTTCGTGTGTTCTCTTGTATTCACACATACAGGTGTACCACTGCACACGTCGCAGCACGGCGTAGACTACACATACATGAATCTGCATGCATCTATCTATACACATATTTGTGTGTGTATCTGTCTTCTTCTTTTTCTATCTGATATATATACATACATATGTATATGTATATATAAGATATCAGTAGCCAGAGGCACAGCACTCCATATAACCTACATATATATAAAATGTCGGTACACATGTCCTTGTATCTATGTATGTATGTATGTATATTTATATATTTACATATATATACAAGTATATATATATATATACACATATATGTCTTGTTTTGTAGGTGTTGTGAAAACATGTGTGGTTGTGTATGTAAGGAGATGGTGGAAACGCTCGTAGGCGTTTGTTTTGTCTTTTTTTTGGTCTTCTTCCCTGTGTATCTGTTTTGTGTGTTATTCGCTGCGGATAAATTTCTGCAGGTTGGGGGTCAACGCGCTGCTGGGAGTCTTCCTCATGTTTCTGGCCGGCTACTGGGTCTCGGAGTATTCGGGGGTTACGAACTTCACCGTCGTAAGAGCAGTCCGTTCCGTATTTTATGTCATTTTCTTCCGCCTTGCAAGTGCTGGGCCACACGCGAAGTTCCTCTTTTCGAAGATATCCCCCCATCTTCACAAGAGACATCTTCGTGCCTTCGTAGGAGAGGAGTCGCCGCTTCTTCTCGGCAGCTGCTGCTCGGGTCTCCCCCCCTTTCCCGGCTGGAAACTCGTGCTGTCTCCGTGCGTGCGGGAAGTAGCGGTGCTTTCCCTTTTTTTTTTCTTCTTTTCCATTCCCTCTCCTCCTCTTCTTTTCCCTTTCCGACGCCCTCTTCATCTTCTGCTTTCGGCCGGCAGCAGCCCGCGTGCGCTTCTTGACGGCTCGTGGGTCTGCCTTCTCTTCCTGCAAGCGGGGGCTCGCTCCTCTCTTTTTTGCTGAAGTCCCTCCCTTCTTCTTGCCCCACGCCGCTCGAATAGATTGGCTTCTGCGTGGCTTCGCGGATCTTACAGAAAAAGATAAAATGCAGACAAAAGTTCCTCGTAGTGCGCAGGTATAATATGTGCAAGTGCAACGGGCGAGCAGGAGGAGGACGAGGAGGAGAAATGTAGGGGGAGAGACGTGGTCCACGAGTGTCGGTGTCCAACTATCAAAGCGAATAAAAAATGTGTTTGTCTACTTTTTTATGAGGAGCAGTGGATGTCTATCGTGTCTACTTTTTGTCCGCGTCTACGTAGTACGCGTGTCTGTGTCTGTATGTACGTCTATTTCTGCGTCTTCTCGTCTAACGCATGTTCTGTCCTACTCTTCTGTCCCGACCAGGGGCTCTCGCCTTTCTCTTTAAATTTGCTGACTTTCTCTCATACGTGGATATTAATTTTTTGCATGTGACACGGTAATTCTCAGTCAAAAAGGGGATTTCTCTGTGTTCGCTCTTCATAAAAAATTTACTCCGGTCTTCTTCCCGACTCAACCAAATCTGGGCCCTATCAGTCATTCTCTTTCGCGCTTTTTCACATCGTATATACTTCTCTCTATAGTGTATATATGTGTGTTAGTATGGAGAGTAAACCATGCACATATATATATATATATGTAAATATAGGTACATAGATAGATACGTAAACAAATAATTATCTTCGTTTCTTCATTGTTGGAGTGAGACCTGTATATACAAATGTATACACGTACATACACATATATATCTTATTTATGAATGTACGCACTGTGTACAAACCTCTATCTACAATGTATGTATATACGGAGAGGAAAGAATGTATATGTAGAAGTACATATGTATACGTATATAGACGAATAAACAGATAATTTCTTACGTTTGTCCAGTGTTGGCGTAGGACATGTATATACAAATGCAGATACGTACATATACATATACATCTTATATATAAATATACGCATATAAACACTTAGGTATAACATATATGTATATATATGGAGAGGGAGCAACGCATATATATGTGTACACACATACACAGAGACAGAGATAGATAGATAATATCTCTGGTTTGCTTAATGGCGGAGTAAGAGATGGATTTACAAACGCATATGCAGTCGTGCACATGCATAGCCTATATGCAAACCCACGTATATATATACGCCAATTTCGAAGGTCAGAGTGACAGGACAGGACTCGTGCGCGGTGGTCCCTCTAACAGCGGGTGCCCCGCAGTCTCATTTCTGCAACTTTTCCACCTTTTTTCTCCACACGCAGAAATTTTCGTTTCTCTACACGTGCCTGTTCATGTGGACGTACGCGGAGGGGAGGCCCGGGGAGCAGCTGTCTTTGTAGAGAGCTGTATGCATTACTGCCTTGTCGGCCAGCTCGCGTGTATATACTGCTTCACATATATATTTATATATGTGGACAAAAATTGGGAAACGAAAGCTGTATATATAGACGTGTATTATACATGTATATGTGTGCCCGCCTGTAAATGACAGCAGGAAATTTATGTGCTCGGACAGCTCTGTCATCGACGTCTGTGGTATGCTGACACACTCATATCTCTAACATCTACACAATAACATACATATATATCTATATATACCTATGATACTTATAGACTCTTATACATATACACATATATATACATATGGTAAGCACGTACACACTTATATATATACATATGGGAAGCACGTACACACTTATATATATACATATGGTAAGCACGTACACACTTATATATATATATATACATATGGTAAGCACGTACACACTTATATATATATATATATGTGATGCTTATACACTTGCATATATATATATATATGTATGTATTGGTAAGCGTTTACAGACTGATATATATATATATATATGGTAAGGGCGTACACACTCAAATATATATATATATATGTGTAATCCTTATACATTGATGTGTGCGTGTATACACATATGTATTGGTAAGCGTTTACAGACATATGATGTTTATACATTAATCACACACAGATATATATATATGTATTTATTGATAAGGTTGAATGTGATAGAAAGATAAAGAGATATACAGTCCCGTACATATTCGTGAATACTTGTATAGCTGTGTGTACGTATATGAGTAGACGCATGGTTAGAGGAGGACTTTGACTTTCATTTGTATGTGTATAAACTCGTGGAAGGATGGGTGCCTCAGCGCGTGTTGCAGCTGCTTCATTTGCCTCCATTTTTGTCGCTGCTGCGACTAGTGTGGCATGTCTAGCCACTGTCGGTCGTGTCGATGCCGCTTTGCTGCCGTGGGGCTGCTCCGGTGTCCCCTTTCTTCTCCTATTCTTCGTCTTCTTCCGCGCGCTTTTTTTTCGACTTTCCTTTCCCTCTTATTCCTCTTCTTTTTCTTCCTTTTCTTCTCCGTCTGTTCTGCCATGTGTTTTCTCGAGTTCTTTTCTCTTGTGCTGCTTTGTTCGGTGCGTCTTCGTCCGAGTCTTGGTCTCCCTTCTGCTGCTGCGTCTTTCTGCGTGAGCGCCTACTTTTATCCCCTTTTCTTCTCTTCCGCTGCTGCGTGCCCGGACCCCCTGGGGACCTTCTGGTGCGTTGTTTTGGGCAGAAAGTCACTGTCGGAATCATCTGCTCCTTCGGCTGCTTGGTCATCGAAGTGCTGCTGCTGCTGCTGCGCGACGAAGTGCAGCAGCGGAAAAAAGGGAAGCGTGGAGCTCAGCGTCGCTACTGCGCTCCGCAGCAGTAACAGCGTAGTACCGACCGTGCCGGAATGTACGCCTCTTAAGACGTCATCTTCACGTCCGCTCGGCTTCTGTGCGTGTCTTTGCTGAAACTTTTCTTCGCTTCCTCTGTGCTTCTGTGTGTATCTCTGTTCCCAACGTCAAAGCGTATCTGCTCTCCTTTCTTCTAGTTTCACGGTTCTTTTGAATTGTTCTTTTGAGAGTCGCAGAAAAGTTGGTTAGTCCACCGGCTATATGATATATACACCACCTTTGCTCCTCGGCTCTCGTACGACGGCTGCATCCGTCATACCCTTCTGCGTATACACCTGGCTACACGACAGTATTGATCAATACATACAGAGAGAGATATACGCATACATATATATATATACGCCGGAATACTTGTAGATACAAGAATAACAGTAAACAATTCTGTGCTTTTATTTACACATTGACTTATATGTGTGTACATATGTCTATATACCCCCTGCGTATACACGTGTCTACAGGGCTGTACTGCTATATCTATGTACATATATAGATAGGTATATATATATACATATAGATATGTACACATGCCGAATTACTTGTAGCTATAAAAGTAACAGTAGTGAACTCTGTATATTTATGTAGACATTGACTTATATGTGTACGTATGTCTATATACTCCCTGCGTATACGCGTGTCTACAGGACTGTACTGGTATATATACGTATATATAAATATACATATACAGATATAGATAGATATATGTGGCTGTCTATACATGCCGAAACACTTGTAGACATAAGAATAACAGTACAGAACTCTGTACATTTATGTAGACATTGACTTATATGTGTACGTATGCCTACATGCCCCCTGCGTATACAAGTGTCTACAGGGCTACACATATATATACATATATATATGTATATGTATATACATGCCGAAATACTTGTAGACGTAATAATGACAGTGAAGAACTCTGTATGTTTATTTAGACATTAACATATATATGTGTGTATGCGTATACACATATCCACGTACCTGTATACATACGTGTACGTCTCCATCTATACGTATACGTGTATATATGTATATATATATATGTATACGGGCGTTCGTAGGTGATTGTTTCTATGTGTAGGGCAGATACGTATGTACGTCTGCGTAGACTTGCCTACATGTGTTGACGTATATGTAGACGTACAGGTCTATGTATACCGCCATTTATGTGTGTATATACGGATATACATATATACATATATATGTGTATTTGTTAGTAAGTATTACGGCTCGTGTGCGGACGATCAACCCCGAGTATGGGCAGATAGATGAGGACCGCAGGCGAAGGACGTTACACGTGTGAGAAGGGGAGAGGATTTTTTTTTGGCAGAGCGAGGACTTTTTATTTTCTCCCTTCGTTTGTCTTCTTCTGGCGGTGGGTGCCCCGTCGCGTCCTGACGAAGAGGCGCTCTTCGTAAAAGATTTTCAGCTCCCGTTTTCTCTTCGGTCACACAGCTGGGGAACGTGTCCCCTTCCTGCGCCTCTATGTTGCTGTTATCTTCGCCGGCGCTGTCTTCGTCTTCGGCCACTCCCTCCTGTTATATCTCTTCACTTCGATCTCCCGGGGTCGGCCACTTCCGCGTCTTTCCTGTGCTGCTCACATCTTATCTATGTGTGTGCAGGTATAAACACATATACGTGTGTGCATAGACGTGTGTCCGTAGATCTTGAATCACCTATCTAACGCATATTTATATATATGAAGAAAATGGAGGAGCGGAGTGTGAAGGAGGATGCGGGGGAAGCAGGAGAACAGCAAAAAAATCAACAAGTGGGAAGGCGTGCTGCGCTTTTCTCGACGAGCCGGCAGCAGTGCGTCAAAAACTCAGTGGCACGTCCCTTCGAAAAAAAACGCGTCAGACGTGCAGTTAAATATCTGCGGACACACACTCCTATGGGCAAACACACAGATTCACTAACATATATATATATATGTATGTATATTAACGTATGTACCTTTCCGTGTACATGTGTACTAATATGTATAACGCAGATGTTGATCTATGTATATGTGTGTGTGTGTAATACAGATGTTTACATATGTATGTGTGTGTGGATATGTATGTGTTTGTATTCGATATGCGGTTCACTCTTAACGAACACACAGATATAGAGATAAACGTATACGAGCATACACAGAGAATCGTTAACGTATCTATTGATGTATTGTGTGTGCATGTGTATACGTATGTGTAGTGCACATGTTTGTCTACACATATATATGTTGTATATAGGTAGTACATAGTTGATACATATATATATATATATGTATGTGTATCTGTATATACTGGTGTATAGTTGTTTACGTGAGGTAGCGTATTTCTCACGCGAGGTCATGGAGGAATTGAAGTCAGTACATAAGACCGTGTACACTTGTTTGTTGTAGTATACGCAAGCCCAGACGGACGAGGTCGTTTAAATTTGGTCAATATGGCGGCATACATCTGTGACACGCATAAAGGTCTGCATATACACATATTTACAGACACAGACATACCCGCATATACGCATACATGCGCATACAAATATATGTATATATATAAATATACAAGCGGGTGCACATACATGTGTATATCGTAGTAGTGTAAGTAGCAGCACGCTTGTATACACCTGAGGCCAGAAACGTGTTCTGCTGGCGCACAACAGAGACACATTTGTGTACGTGTGGAGGAACATTTGAGGAGGATCCTTTTCCACAGCACGCGCATGCTCATCGGCTTAAAACGCACTACAAGCGCTCCGGTGAAGGCGACGTCAGAAGTGTAGTTGTTGTTACGTCTATACACACGCGTGTGTATACAGAGACAAAAAGACACACGCACACACGTAGAGACAAAGAAAGAGGTATATTGTGCCCGTTCACCCTACAAGGAGGACGGGGTCACATGTTTACGTGTATTTTCCTGCCGCGCTTCGTAGAGAACTGCGCGCGCGTCACAGCCCGTATCCACGGATTTATGCCGGTGATGTCCGCGAGACGTTAACACGCTGTCAGAACGACGCCGTACATGAAGCGCTCGTAGACAGGCACACGTATGTAGACATTTGTGTAGGGGCTTAGACATACGTGTGTGGCGTACGAATGGAAGTATGTATATGTAAGTAAAGAGAGAGAGAGAAACACGGAGAGAGAAAGAGAGAGAAAAAAAAGTCGGATACGTTTCACGTGTGTGGAACACGTGCAGGAAGACGAGAGTCTTCCAGTGCCCCGTACAACAGAGAGATGTTTCTTTCTCCTTCTAGGCCCGTTGCGTTCCGCTTTACTCAAACACGAGACACAGTAACAAGCGGAAGACCACTCTATAATCACATATACTTACGTGTATATATATATATATATATATATAGATAGATATATAAACTGGTGTGTGCGTCTAGAGGCACTCCGGAGCGCGTAACATTTATCCTGCATTATTTGTCTGTTACAGAAGAGGAAGAAAGACAACAGATCCAGCAGTGGTATGACTTGTTCAGAGACCTCTAGTACGCACGACATACATACATAGTCATGTGGTAGTGCGTATGGCTACTGCCATATCGACACATAACAACCACATATAAAGTGTAGACGTACGCTTATGCATAGGTATAAGTACACGCTGATACACAGCGTAGAGAAGGGTCTGCAACACACACAGACGCAGACATACAGACACACACACACGCACACACATACACACACACACATGTATATATATGTATATATATATGCTCGTGCAGGATTAGGATTACCTTTACGTACGTAGATACACGTTTAATTCACATATTAGCTGTGGCAACAGGCGTTGCCGAAAGGAAAAGAACTGACTCACGTAGAGGCTTCAAGAGACGAGAGAGAAGAAAGAGCCGCAGATGATAGCAGGATGCTACGCTTTCTTGACGTCCCCATAAAAGAACAGAAGTTCTGAACGACGCACACGCTACAGTCCACCGCACTATCTCAGAGCGAAGTTCACGACTAATTCAGAAGGTGCACGCCAGAAGCATAAGGTGCGCCGCAGATACTGACCGACGTGGAGGATCCAATTGCATCCACGAAAGAAAGGCGGCTGCAGATGATAAAGGACGAAAGAGGAGAATGCGGATTGATACAGACAGTGTCCCCACTGTGACGACTCTCAGTCAAACTAGCAGCCAGAGAGAGGGATGTATAATAGAGAAGGACAGGCGCGTGAGGCGGCACAGACCCTTCCGTCAAAAGCTGCTGACGCGCATTCCGCGTCGCAGTGGATGATGGGAGTTGACGTGGAAGACAAAGCACACACGTACACACTTGTATATTGAAAGAAAGAGAACAAGAATAACGCCGAACACTACGGGGCACTTGTAGAAATCCTCGGCTGTCTCCGGCGGAGTGGAACTGCGGACAGGCAGTAAAAGTGAATCCCGCCTTCAAAGGAGCCACGCGACAGGATGCAAGTCAGCGCAGAGCAGCAGCGCACGAAGTTTTGCGCAGGACCCTAAGGGGATGTCAACTTTATCCGGACTTACCTGCATATGTGTGCGTCCTTTACTACTAATGTGCATCAGCACATACGCATGTACATAGATTCATACATATATATATATATACATAGCTAACACGTATCTGTACATCTTCATATATATATATATATATGTAAGTATATCCCTGATTACGTAGGCGTGAACAGACAGAGACGTGTGGGATGCTGGAAGAGAAGAACATAACAGAGCGGATTCCTGCAGTGGAATAAAGAACGCAGAAGGAGAACAGCGTTGTGTTGACACACGATCGCAGACATAAAGGTAACCAGGTAAAAATATGACGGAGGATAGCCAGTACAGTACTGTTGATCACCACTCTTGGTAGTGCAACATCCTGGCTATCTCTCCTACGAGACAGACAATCATGCGTATGTGCAGATATTGACGCATGAGACATGCAGTTGACTAACCGTCTCTCTGTACAGATGCACGCATATACGCATGTGTCAGTAGATACTCTGCGTATAAGATATCTCGCTGACTACTGTTTCTCTCTATATATATGTATATTTATACATATATGTTAGCATAAGGATCTTTGTACGCACACCTACCACCGTGGTCAATGCGAAGGCGAGCAGTGCAAGTAGACGATTGTTTGTGTCTCTGATGTGTACGTCTGCGTCTTTATTTTTTGACATGGCAAAACTTAATTCAAGAATACAATGGAGCAGAGTACCCACGGCTGCTTTGTCGCATTCGGGGAGGAGATGGTAAGAAATGTGCGACGTACTGAGTTATTTCGTGAAAAGGAGAATCTTGAAGCCTACACGAGATTTACATATATACGGCTCCCTCTGTATATGTATACGTATGTGTCCGTGTATATCCGCATACACGCAGACATACAGAGGTACGAACACACAAACCTCGATACGTGAAAATGCGCCGTTCACGCGCACACACGTGCACATACATGCATGCACATACAGGTGCACGCATTTGTCAAACATACATATATATATATATATATTTATATATATATGTATATAGAGAGAGAGTTCTATTTGTGTATATATATATAGATATATATACCCATATATGTAGGTGCATACACACACACGTACGTATACATATATGTACGCACATACGTAGGGAAAGGGAAATACACGTGTCTTCAGTAGGGAAATTAAGAAGACATGGGAAAATGCTGCTGGCAAAGGATACGAAGTAACCCAAGAATAATATACTGCGAGAGATAGATGCACAACAAAGCTTCACCTGGCACTTCCTACAGCAACCCTCTACGCTCACCCATACGTGCATGTATAAGGACGCAAACCGTATATATATGTATATATACATATACATATATATATATATATGTATACACGTACATGTATACATATATACAATACACCATACATGCACACATGCATACAAAGTGTACAGCCATATACATAAACATATATATATATTTTTGTGTAACACCGATACCTATGAGACTTTATTATGTCTATGTGTATCTCGGATATATATGTACGCACCTTTCATATACTTTATTTTTCATCGTCTGTGCAGCAGGCATTTGTATCTACCGCTACGGAGGTTGCACGCATGTTTTCTCCCATCGGGGCCGGCTTTGTCGTGTCGCTTTTCATTATTCGTTAACACACTGCGAGCACGAAGCGATGCTGGGAAAATAGTGGGAGGAATTTCCTTTCTGAGGCCGGCGGGACGTCGTGTGAAGATAAAAGTGGACTTGTTTTTGCATGTCGAGACTTTTTGCCCCGTTTTTTCATGCCGACGCAGTGTATAGTAATAGGTCGCCTCGACGACCCGTCGGCTCTCTCTAACTTTTGCAGCGGAGAACTGATCGTTCGTTCCCGGTGTTTGGGGGAAGGGATTTTTTTTCCCTAAAACGTGCGGCATTTTCATGCGGAAGGCACGTCCTTTCTCTTTTTCGGCGCGCTTACAGCGTAGAGCGTCTCCGGAGAGACAAAATGGTGCTTCCCTCGAAGAAAGCAGTTTTACCGTGCCTCGAGACCTGTATTTTCTCCTCCTTGACCGCTCCCGTGGCCGTTTTTCCCTTCCACGGAGAAAGAAATGGCTACTACGCATAAGCACGTCCTTTCTGGCAAAAAGTGTCTCTCGTCGGCAGATGACTGGCAACTTCACATACACACTACCGAGTGACGGCAACGTGAAGCAGATTATCTCCTTAAAAACTACCCGTTGTTCACGTCTCTTTCTTCTTAATTTGTCTCCCTCTCTTTCTCTCTTAACCGGCACATTACATCTGCGTGCCGCACTGCCCCGTTACTCGCCAAGAACTGCAACTGCCACACAGTGTCTATAGTCGGACGTGTTTGTCTTATACAACTCGCATTCGGTCCACCTCCATGAGTATATAAATGCACGCACATATATATATAGTATACGTAAATTCGCACAGGTCCGACTTCCTAGCGCCACACCCCGTTGATACATTTGCACGTGGTCTTTCTGGAGAGTCGACACACGATGTGTCTACTCGTATATATACACGCATATATTGGGTTTTATCTTGTATATGTCCATATTTGTTCTGAGTACACGTAAAATGTTATATACCCCTTACGGCAGTATGTCTGTGCACTAGTGTTATTTATTTCTGTGTTCTTCTGCATCGCCTCTCAGAATGTGTTTTACTCGTATACATATATGGGCCATATATGTGTGGCTCTATACGTATGTGTATATACATATGCATACGTATATATGTACACCCGTAGATACACGCATTTGTTTCCCTCCCTCTCTGTCTTCGCGGCAACACGAGTAGCAGGAACAGCAGCAAGAGCAGCAATACCATCAGCAAGAGCACCCGTAGCAACAGCAAGCGCAGCAGGAGCAACAGCGAAACAGCAGCAACAACAGCAGTACCAGCAGCAAGAGCAGCAGCAGCCACAGGAGGCGCAGCAGCAGCAGTAGCGGAACAGCAGCAGCAAGAGCAGCAGCACCAGCACCACCAGCAGCGGAATGTGACAGTGAAAGCTGTGCTCGTTTCTGTTTTCTTCGTATGTCTTCGAAGCCACCGCTGCCACTCCTTCCACGTGTGTTCTTCTTGTCTTCTTGAATCTCTGTCCTTTCCGTCTCTACCGTTTCTTCTTCTTCAACCCCGGCGTTGCGTCTTCCCGAGGGGCGGCTCCCACGTCGTCTTCCGCCTGTCCAAATTTGCTGCTGCCTCTCCCTACTTCTGCTGCCTCTCTCTGTCTCTCTCTGTATACATACATAGAGAGAGAGATATACATATATATATATATACATACAGATATACGCATATGTATATATATATGTGGATAAATATAAGTGTATACATGTATGTGGGACTGTTTGAATATGCTATGAGCCTTTTTAGCTGCTGTTCCCCGAGGTGCTCCCCTCTTATTTGTAGCTACTTTTTATATATGCACGCGCACATATATGTCCACTACGCGGACGTATAATTTGTTGTTCAGCCATCCGAGAAGCGTAGGCACATGAAGTGACGAACTTCTCTTTGTCTTCTGCTGGTGACTTCTTCTACAGAAGATCAGCCATACGCGTGCATATACGTATTTTATTTTTATATAGGAATGGAGAAAGATAGAAGGGGAGAGGAAGATAGAGGAAGGGACGTAGCGATGTCTCAGCGTGCGCACAAATGAAGAAGTATCTATTTGTCCACATATACACATATATACGTATATAGACAGGTAGAGAGATATACATGTGCGCATATAAGTATATATATATAGAGAGAGAGATAGAGAGATAGATAGATAGATAGATATAGACGTACACGTATAGATAGATGGACCCACATACATATACACCTGTGCATATATATATATATATATAAATGTATGTATGGAGAGAGAGAGAGAGAGGTGCATAGGAAATTGTATACGTTTAAGTAGGTGTGTATCTTTGTAGAGGAGTCTTCATCTGCTTCTGTGCCTGGGTCCTTTACATTTCCTTCTTGTATATGTGTGTCTATTTATCTGTATACCTGAATGCATGTGATATGTGGAGTGACGTGCGGGACTGTCGCTGAATATCTGCGGCATTTTTTTCTTCGCTGCGACCGCGATGGTGGCCGATCGCACCGACGACTTTTTGTCTCTCTGCCTTCGCTGTCGTCTCCAGCAGCAGCAGAAGGGACGCGGCAGCAGCAGCAGCAGCCACAGCAACACAGAAGCTTCGCTTTCTTCCCACAGCTCTGCGCCAGCGTCCTTGTTCGACGCTGCGCTGCCCTCTCCTCCCTTTCCCTTCGCTCCCGCTGCTGTGGCAGCAGTGACTGCGGCTCCTGCTGTTGCAGCCGGCTCCCCCCCTCCTCCTCCTCTCGCTGCTGCTGCTGGTGGGACGTGTCCGCCTGCTGCTGCAGCAGACGCTTCTGCTGCTGCTGTGCTGCGCCGTTGCTTCCCAGTACCTGCTGGGACCTTCTCCTTCCTGCTGCTGGCGGCCCGGTGTGCGGAGGCGCAGCACGCCATCGGCCAGCAGCTGCGTCCGCTGCTCGTCGCCGAGTTTACCAGCAGCAGCAGATATGAGCGTGGGGGAGACGCGGTGCTCTCTGCTGCAGCAGCGGCGGAGGAAGTGTCTCGGTTGCTGCAGAGCGTCCGGCAGCAGCAGAAGCAGCTGCAGCACCTCGAGCAGGAGGTGAAGGTATGGAGTGGGGTGGAACAGCTAGCCAAGGCACGGCAGCAGTGGGAGGATGCCCAGTCCACAGGCGGAGGGTCGCTGTGGGGCGCCAGGGGCAGCAGCCGGGGCTCATTCTGGCGGTCGACGAGGACAGCCTCCGGCGCGGATGAAGCAGCAGCACCGGGAGCAATGTGGAGCGCTGCCGACTCGGCAGGAGAGTCGGCGGCGCTTGCACACCGGCGTGCAGTCGTGGGGTGTCTGTACGCCTCGTTGCAAACGTTGACGGAGGAACTGAAGAAAAAGGAGGTTGCAATTCTACAGGCTCAAGTAGAGAAAGAAAGGTACTTCTCCGCCTATGGTCTGGTGCACTCAGCGGCGACAGCAGAAGCAGAAAGGGAAGCGACGAGGCAAGATAAAAAGGAAGCAGCAACAGCCTCAAAGCAGCCGCAGTCGCAGCAGCAATCCGCGGCGTGGACGCGCATGCAGAGCAGTCTGGCCGCCGCTGCTGCTGCGCGCGCCGCCGAACAGCTGCTTGCCGCACAGCAGGACGCGGAAGGCAGAGGCGAGACAGCGAAGGTGAGAACCCGTGCTGCTGCAGCAGCAGCGGGAAGAAGAGGAGGCGACACACCAGCAGCTGACGAAGGACGCGCTCTCGACGTAACGGCAGCAGCTTCTGGGAGTGGGGGAGCGGCGCTGCTTCAGCGTTCTTCGGCAGCAGGACGAGCGGCGAGCGAGGCGCTTCATCTACAGCAGCAGCAACAGTGGCCGAACGCAGGAGGAAGTGGCAGCAAGAGCAGCAGTCGGGCTGCCGCCAAAAGTCGAGACACTCCTTTCTCCTTCTCCGGCGAGTCCTCAGGAGCAGCAAAGGGAAGGTTTTCTGCGTCTTCCTCTTCTTCGGCAGCAGCAGCAGCAACGCGCGCGTTAATAGAAGAAGATACAGCAGCAGGTGATGGTGAAGCCAAGCAGAAGGCGCAGGTGGAGCAACTGCTGCTCCTGCAGGAAGAGGAACAGCACCTCGTGGAGTCCTTTGCGCAAGACAGCGACATGGTCTTGGACGTGCAGAAGAAATTGCAAGAAATTATACAGTGTATGGACATTTTCAGCAGCAAGGTGCTCGAGCAGTCTGCGGCCTGTGACTATATACAAGAGCTTGCTGACGTTTCTGTTGGCCATGTGGCTGCGGCCGAAAAACATTTAGAAGTTTCCCTCAAGAGAGCTGCGGCTTATCGTTACTACCTCTTCCTCTTTTTCATCGGCGCAGGTCTCCTTCTTCTTCTTCTTGATTTCCTCAAATCGTCTTCACCTTATCTTTAAAGCATTCCTAGCCGGACAAGAGTCCAAGACGCATGCGATACACATGCCTACATACATATATAGATATATGTGTATCTGCCTACATACAAATACATAGTATACGCCTGTGTGTCTGTGCATGGTATACATATTCAACATGCATGCTATGTGTAGAGATATAGATATGTGTAGTACTCACAAGTACGTGGACGAGCGCGTATATATATATATATACATACATATGGGCAGTATTATAGACATTTATGTACACACCAATTCAGTGGTGTAAGAACATATATTTATACATACATATATACATATATATACATATATATATAGATACACATATATATATATATATATATGCTCAAACAAAGCACAACAATGTGTGGAGGCATGTGCAGCTTCAGTGAAAGCCGTGGAGGCCAGTACTCGTCCAGTCTATGGAGATGTGTGGAATTCTGGCCATATTTGAAGACTTGTGTGTCTGCCTTCCTTTCTCTGAGTGTACCGGGTTTTTGCCGTTTCTTCCTCGCATCCAGAAAAAGCACTTCCGCAAGCGTGCGCATTTCCGCCTGATCTGACATATATATATATATATATGCATGCGTTGATGGATGTATAACTTGCTTCCTATCCGTACATATAAATGTAGCTACGTATTTGTAAGGACGGAGTGTATGCACAAATTCTCCCTTGGGCGGTTGTATAGTGTTGCGCCAGGGTGGAGATAGTGTGCTGACGGGCTGTGCCCTCTCCGAAGGTCTTCTTTATCTTTGTTGATTTGGTTCAGCTCAGCGACTTCAGTGAAAGACCTGCTGCAGAAGCAGCAGAAGCTGCTCTTCTCTTCTGCCGAAGAATATGTATATTCGGCTGGCTAGGGTACGCGTTGCTCTCGCTTGTATACGCACAGGATATCTCGAGTGCTACCATTGTCACCGCACGAGCATGCACTGCAGAGGACACTGTCGCCGCGCCACGTAAACTCTCTGCAGCAGCAGCGCAGCAGAGCCAGCTGCCTCAACTTAAAGAAGTGCAGCAGCAGTGCCAGGCGCACAGAGGCACACCGGCGAAAGTCGCACACCCACACCACAAGCGGTTGCGGCAGTAGTGCTACTCAACCAGAAGCTCTACCGATGCTGCTGCTCTCTTGCAGTTGGTCCCACGGCTACTAGGAGATGCAGCAGCAGCAGATTGTACTACTGTTGCAGGCCTAGAATGATAGGACGTGAGAACAACGCAGCAAGAGCTGCTGGAGCAAGGCAGCAACAATGGCAGGAGATTTAGCAGCAGCAGCACGAGCCGCAGCAACTGCGACAATAGTCGCAGGAGCCGGAGCCGTAGCAGCGTAAAGTCGTTGCAGGTACACAGGAGCACCACCAGCAGCCCGGTGACAGGTGTGACTCAGATCTGTCTGTCTCCCGTGGGCAGGTGTTTTCCGAATGAAGTGGACGAGCAGCTACTGCATGCGACACGTGGCTGGTCTTCTTCGTCTCCTTTGGGAGTAGTGGTGTTCCGGCCGGCAGCGTGAGTGCAAGGAGGAGCAGCCCAGCAAAACAGGAGGGACGAGAATAGTGTACCAGTCGTGGATAGTAATATGAGAACGCGGCGTAACATCAACGGCAGTAGTATATATGTAATAATAGGTTTGTCGCAGCAGCAGCAGCTGCAGCGGGCGTAGCGCAGGGAGGACGTGCACTTTATAGATAATATGACCCTGACCCTTGGACAGTGGAGACCGCGCGACAGTAAAACCCGAGCAAGTACACCTCGTGAGAGTCGTACCGGCTACACAGGTCAGTATAAGAATCGAGCACAGAGGAAGCATAAGAAAAGGAGAAGAAATTGTCCTTGCGGTCTCAGTAGCAATCCTAGCAATAGTAGCAGCAGCGACAACCGTAGCCGGCAGCTACACGACCGGTACTCGCATGCGAGCAGTAGAAGCGTGTGGGCAGCAGGTGAGCTAGACGAGCACCTGCGCAGCGCTACCAGGACCACTAGTAGGAGCTTTACACGACGGCGGGGGTAGGTCCTGGCGTAAGTGCGGGAGTGACAAGAGTAGCGGGGATATGAAGAGAAACGGTCGAAGGGACAAGTGTCAGAGTAGCAGTGAATGCTCTACGATAGTAAAGAAGTGACGACGCAGCGCCAAAGAATGAGAGTAGCAGCACCTCGCTGCTGTCTCCCGCGCGTATCTTTTCCTTCTCTCTGCCTTTCTCTCTTTGTCCCCCCAAAACTCGTTTCCTCAAAAAGGCACGTAAACTATTGCATGCAAGCACAGAAGGACACGCGCACACACGTGCGCACAATCACGTATACATGTACGTGGCCGTGTGGAGAAGAGAAACACGTCTCTCTGCCTACGTGGGGGGGGCTTCCTCGGTATTGTGCACACGGGAAGATTCAGATGACCTTCCCCCCTTCACCGCCGAGTGCCCGCGAGTATCTTCGCATTTTTGGCGCAGTCGCATTCGTTTACTCTGTGCATGCGTTTGCTCGTACAACTCCCGCGTGAAGATACATTTATTCGACGGTTTTATGTGTTGGGACGCAAGTGAACATTCGTCTTGTATGCGTGTGTTTGTGAAGAAGTACACGCACCTCGGAATGCAATGAAAAAAACCAGCCCATCTGCAGGTGCAAGCGCCTCTTCACATCTCTGCGTCTCCTTCACACCACAAATCATGCACCATCCAGATGCACTCCCCTACACAGACACACAGACATGCACATATATATGTATATTTCGAGAAGTGTAGAAAAACGCGCTTTCTACGATACTTAAATAAAAATTTGTACACATATCTATATACATGCGTGTGTTGATGTGCACGCACGGGCACATGTGTTACCAGATGGCGCAAGCTGTGAATCACTTTGTGTGTGTGTGTGTATATGCCTGGTACATATATATATATACGTATAATCGATTCACACACTTACATATTTATATGTATACATATGTATATATATATATATACACGTATAATTGATCTACACACTCCCATCCACATAGGCATACGCATCGCCAGGGTCCTGGATAAAGGCAGGAGACGCGTAGCAGGTGCAGCAAACTCAGATCTGCATACGAATGCAGCCGATCAACCGCAGCTCCGGCAGCAACCCCGTCCATACGTGCTCGTCTATCATAACATATGTGCTCCCACATACACATATATACACATATGTATTATTTACTGCAGTTATACACGTACGTATATCCATACATTTATATGTACGAGAAACTCCTGCTGTGTGGTTTCGACGTGATGCAACTGCACCAGCGCCCTCCGCCCTTTCCCTCTTTTTTTCGGTATATATTTATATGCAAAACAAATACTCGTACAAGTGTATACGTACAAATTTATATGCCACGGCGTCGTGAACGTGGAAGAAGCAACGCCACAGGTGCAGCAAATTTCCCTTTTTCTAAGCTAGTCGTGCTTCAAGATGGACTTCGGCTTGAAGTCGGAACCTGCAGCAGCAACGCCCGCAGCATCGTTTACAGCAGCAAGACGCCCTCCGCCTTATCAATAAAACAACAGAACAAAGGAACAAAGGAAGAGGAGGAGAAGAGCCGCACAGAGAAACAACAAGACGACGGAGAAAAAGGAGCAACAGCAGCAGCCACCTTCACTCGTGCATCGTCTACTCTTCCTACAGCTATTCAAAATGCCCTTCTGACTACTCTTGCTGCTGCTACATATATCGCTGCTGGACGTACTGCTGGTTCACGTACTGCTACTGCTGCTACAGGTACTGCTGCTGCAACTACTTGTGGTGCTGCTGCTGTTGCACGTTGCCTCCTGCTGCTGCGCGTGCTGTTGTCGCTGGTGCTTCTCGTAGTCTTGTGTTCCTGCCCCGCTATTTTTATTTCCTTTCTTAGAAATTTTTCTTGTAAACACGCTCCTCTTGTCGCTGATATTCACCAGACGAGAAGCACGCCTCACACACAGTCGTACCCTCTCTTCTGCTTGTGCGACTGTTATAACTGCTGCTGCTTCCCCGGCGGCGCGCCGCCCTCTCGCTGCTGCTCGCCGTAAAAGCGCAGCCAATTTTTTCCTTCTATAAAAAGAAAAGCAGAAAGCATTGGCGAGTACAGGAAGTCGCAGCAGTGCGGCACCAGAGATGTACGAACACAGCTTCCACATATATATATATATGGTATACATACATATATATATATATATATATATATATAGACTACGTCATATATATACATACAAATTTATATTATTTACAAATATGTAGACTTCATCCACATGTGAATATATGTACACATATACACATGCGGACACATGAATATATACAGTATATACCTACATATACACATATATATACATATTTATATATACACATGCACACACATACTACAAGGAACTGCTGCTTAAACTAGAGACTGGTCGCTACTGTCTTTTTACATCTACATATATATGTAGTATACATACAAATATAAATACTACATTATATATACAGATATATACACACACAAATTTATATTCAACACAAAAACATATTCTACATTCATATGGATATATGTGTACACATATATACGTATGTACATACAAATACATACACACACATATATATATGTATATGTACATAGACACATATTATTAAAAGGGATTTGTAGTAGAATTCAAGTTCCTCGATATGTTCGAAGACTTGTGTGTAAGTGTTATGCTACTTTTGAAGGGTTTCTCCCTTTAAAAAGTGTTCTGCGCCATTTCTGCGAGGAGCACCGCTCTTCATCTTCTCGTGGAAAGCGGCAATCACTGCCACTTCTCATATATGACACCCGTCATAAAGGCAGGACGTTCTCCCACCGTTGCAAGCATATACACGTTCGTACATATATATATATATATTTACACATTTGCATATACATTCATGCGTACACATACACACACACACATGCATCTATACACACATATGCATACAACATTC
The DNA here is from genome assembly GCA_000727475.1 of Sarcocystis neurona. Classification (NCBI taxonomy): domain Eukaryota; phylum Apicomplexa; class Conoidasida; order Eucoccidiorida; family Sarcocystidae; genus Sarcocystis; species Sarcocystis neurona. The sequence continues at coordinate 151,031 of KL647315.1, read as the reverse complement.
CATGTATATATATATATATATATTTGCATGGAGGACATACGGTAGACAAAGTACGTACAATCATGAATGAATATATACATATACCTGTAAATATATACACACACCTACATTTACACATATAGATAGATATATATATATACATGTGTGTATATACATACACGAATGTTTACACACTTGCATATAATGCATATATCTATATCTATCTGTATATATATATATATTTATGGACGGGCATACTTCATATACAAAATATATGCAATAATGAATGAACATATATATATATGTGAATGTGTACACACTTACGTATAACGCATTTATATATGTATGAACGGGCAGATTACGTATGCAAAATATATACAATTGTGAAAGAGTACGAGGTATAATATACACAGGGGTAGGTCCTGGGGATGCAGCTATGTGTCTCTTAGCTACGTATATACTTCTCAGCATTTAAAAACGAAAGGGATATGCTACAGATGTCTAAATAGAGAGGAAATGATACATAGAAAAAGAGGCCACGAGACGGAGAAGAGAAGAAGAAGCCGGCCAAGAAAAGACGAAAGGACGAGTGTAAGTGCGGTAGGGAAAGATGTTTTCTACGAACGTACAGATGTGTGAAGAGACTCCTGCGCCGGGTTCGAAGCGCGACTTTTAAAGGGGCAAAAGAGAAAAACTGAGAAGCGAAGAGGAGGAACAGAAAGGAAGGGACGTACCAGCGGTGGATCGCCTGCTTTCCACAATGTTGATCGTGTCGCTCAACAGCAAAGCGTCCAGCTGCTTCAGCTCTGCCCCATACGCAACAACAGCAGCAGCAGCACATGCAAACGAAGACCGACAGCACACGCAAAATGACAGCAGCAGCAGGTGCAACTTGACAGCAGCAGCAGACGCTACAGAAGCAGCAGCAGATGCAAGTTAGCAGAAGCAGCAGATGCAGGTTAACAGCAGCAGCAGATGCAAGTTAACAACAGCAGCAGACGCAGGTTAACAGCAGCAGCAGATGCAAGTTAAGAGCAGCGGCAGGTGCAGGTTACCAGCAGCAGCAGATGCAGGTTAACAGCAGCAGCAGCAGATGCAAGTTAACAACAGCAGCAGATGCAGGTTAACAGCAGCAGCAGATGCAAGTTAAGAGCAGCGGCAGGTGCAGGTTACCAGCAGCAGCAGATGCAGGTTAACAGCAACAGCAGCAGCAGATGCAGGTTAACAGCAGCAGCAGATGCAGGTTAACAGCAACAGCAGCAGCAGATGCAGGTTAACAGCAGCAGCAGATTCAGCACGAGCTACAGCAGCGGCGGCCGCTTCAACAAGAGCAGCAGCACCTTCAACAAGAGCAGCAGCACCTTCAACAAGAGCAGCAGCAGATGCAACTTCAGAACAGCAGGAGATTCAACAACAGCAGCAGATGGAGAAAGGCGGTGAGTTTCTACAGACTCGTCGATACAAATTTTCTCGGTATCGCAAAATATCTGCCGTCCCAGCACACCCCTACGTGTGTGTGTATATACACGTGTATATATGCGCCTCTGCATCATAGACAGAAGCCAGCTCGGCCCTTTACTTGATACGAGCGAAGTCTGCACGAACGCACAGAGACACAGAAGGAGAACAAAGTGGGACAGAAAGGCACAGAAAGAAAGGAAGAGAAAACAGAAGAGAGGACGAGAACCGAACGCAGCAAATGATATGCACCTGTCATGTGTATACATGTGAAGCTCCACCACCTAACACATGTGTACACAAAAATTGCCGGAAAAAGTTACACATGGAAGAAGTCTACATATAAGCCATAGACACACATATTCATGTACTTATGTAATGTCTATGTTTATACATATACACATACATATACACATACATATACATATATATATATATATATAATTGTAGATACTTCTACTTACACCGGGATAAGTAGTCTACATGTAACGCATGCACAAACACACATATTTCAACACATGTCTATACCTACAAATACATATATATATATATATTGTTTGGGAGACGCACGATATATTTATATACATATATCTGTATCTTTATATACGTATGTATTCATACACACGTATATTTACATTAGTAGATGTGTGTGTATGTATACATATATATACATACACATACATATATATATATATATGTATATAGACGTATACACACATACACATTGACATATATTTATGCATGTATGTGGTGCTATTTGAGATGGGAGGGGGTCAGTTTGTTCGTTTGCATTGAAGGTAGGATCGAAACAGGCGAGTCACATACGCCTGGAAAATCGTCACCAATAATAAGTGGAGAATTCTGCGAAGAGGGGTGCTCCCCTCCCCCTCCCTTCTTCGCTTCCCTTCTCTCTGTCGGTCTCCGTCTCGCCTGCCGTCTCCCCCCTTCCGTTCTCTCCCGCATTGCTGCTGCTGCTGGTGCCCTTCTGTCTCTGCTGTTCTGCGCTGCCTTTCCCGCTTCTTCTTCTTCTGCACTCTTCTTCGGTCGTTCTCAGGTGGTGGTGGTGGTGGCGGTTCTGCCCCTTCGCTTTTTTCTGTGATTTCTTACGTGGCAAAATCCTCGTGACGCTCGGTCTGTAGCTCGGTCCCAGGTTGTAATGCAGGGGATTTCTCTCGAGGTAGAGCACTTCGAGCTTCTTCGCGCCGGCGAAGCACGTGATGCATGACAAGTCGGGGACTTGGTTGTCATTCGCCTGGCAAACGGGCCAAGACGGCGACAGAAAGCGGGAAGTAAACCCCCTCTCTTCCCGGGGAACACACGGAGAACTCCCGCACATCCAAAAGAGTGGAAATGGCGAATATACACCGCTGTGTGTGAAGACGAAGAAGGTGTGCGCGCAGAAACGAGGACCACAAGGACGAGGACAACACATGAGACAGACATACGAAGACAGCGAGATACGCAGACAGCGAGATACGGAGACAGGGACAGACAGGGAGACGGGGACAGAGAGACACGGAGGTACAGGGACAGGGAGACACGGAGACCGGAGACGCAGAGACACAGAGACAGGGAGGCACAGAGACAGGGACAGGGAGACAGGGAGGCACAGAGAGACACGGAGACAGGGGAGACAGGGAGGCACAGAGAGACACGGAGACACAGGGACAGGGAGACAGGGGAGACACGGAGAGACAGGGAGGCACAGAGGCGTGGAGACACGGAGAGACACGGGGAGACACACACGAAGACAGCGAGACAAACACGGAGAGACAGGGAGACACAGAGACGGGGAGACACGGAGACGGGGAGAGGGAGAGACGCACAGAGAGACAGAAAGACAGGGAGGCACAGAGAGAGACGGAGAGACAGCGAAAGGCAGAGACGGGGAGACACGAAGAGACACAGAGACGACGGGAGACAGGGAGGCACAGAGAGACACGAAGACGCAGGGAGACAGGGAGACGGGGAGAAGCAGTGAGACAGACAGACAGGGAGACATGGAGAGACATACGAAGACAGCGAGACAGAGACGGAGAGACACACACAGAGACAGAGAGACAGAGAGGCACAGAGAGACGCACAGACAGGGAGACGGAGAGACACGGAGACGGGGAGACACAGAGAGACAGACCGCCGAAGGGACTCCGTGAGAAAACGAAGAGAGCGAATGAAGAAGACGGCGGCGGCCTTTGTAGAGGAGAAGAAGAGAAGCGTACACAAAGACACAACACTTCATCTGTTTATATTCTCATACATATATACGAGATAACGTTATCTGAATACAAGGCACAAATAGATATATACAAATACACCAACAGCAATATATATGTATACTGTCACTTGCCGGTATATATGTGTACCTGTTATATATATTATGTAGTATATCGAATATATACACATATACACCTTTTCACGTATAACGCACATATATGAATATATGTGTATATATATTCACCTGTCGTTGAAAATATATACATACATATGTATATATAATGCGGATCATTACTTACACATGCATATATGTATATATGTATGTGCGTCTACGCCTATATAGATAAAATATATGAAAGGAAGTGATATGCTGTGTAAATATAGAGAGTCTACACAGTAGCGCTTGGACGGCGTTTCTCCTTCTCTGTGCAAAGCCGTACTCACGTATACACACACACATGCAGACATCCTGTATGTACGCCTACACACAGATACACAGACGTATACACACACCAACCCATATATATATAGATACGCACACAGTTGGACACATAGACGTTGGGTAGAAGCGAAGAAATGGGCAGGTATACAAGGTAAGCAGAGATATTAAGAGATATGTGAGCGCCTCTCAATAACACAGTGGAAGAGAGATGTAAAAAGCAGCAGATTTCTACGCAGGTACGTTTGTTACTACACACACATACTTACTCAACACGTACATACCTGCACCTGCCCTTTTATATCTATCTGATCATATGTACACGCACATATAAAGACAAATACACATATACATATATATGTGCGTCTCTATATATATATATATATATGTGTAGGGTGCGTGACTGACCCCCGTACATATTCACGAGTAACACGTGCGGCACATATATATCGGTCCACCTATTTTCTCTAATTACCCCCACGTCTCTCTCTATATGTATAGGCGAGCCTACGCACATATATAAATATATGTATAGACGTGCCTGTCCACGTAGGTGTCTCTATATACAAGTGCGGATAGCTCCACGATACGGAGACTGCCACGGCGCGTGCGTCTATAGAGACAAGATAATAATATGCAAGACCTTTCCAAGAAGAAAAGCAACGGACAGACGAACTCGTGTATCATACGGAAATACACACACCACACCACCACCTCAAATAAGAGACGAACTTCGATGCGTCCACACATATACGAGCAGACACACACGACGCAGCAGCGCCTCGCCCCCCCCCCCCCCGCAGCACTCGACACACGTGTACATACCCCCTTGCAGGCATGAGACGGCACATATATATACGTACACATATATATATGTGAATATATTCGTACACATATGTATATGCTTTTTCATGTCTGTATACGCATGTATGTGTATAGATGTGTATCTACACAGGCGTGGTGCGGGTATGTGACGGCGAAGTAGTCCCGGTAAGACAGACTCCTGTTATCTCTTGATTTGATTTAACTAGTTTTTTCCGACCTCCGTTTTCTTGTACTCACGAATAAATAACTCTGTACAGACATACATATATACGTGGAATATGTGTTACATATGTGTATGTCTTACGAATAGATGTTACAGAAAGAAGAAGTAGTCGGTGTGGCGCATGCATGCAGACGCACCCAAAATTCCTGCAGCTCCGGCAGATCGGCGACAGCCTCGACGTCGGTGATTTCGTTGGCCCCCAAATCCAACACCTTCAAAAATTTCTGCGTCCTCACAACAAACCTCTACGCACATACTCGCGTGCAGATACTCTGTGCCATATATATACAAATATGCAAGTATTCACACGTAGATATATGTAATATGCACATACACACACGCACGTTTATATAAATATACATGTATTCACGTGTAGGGATATACATATACATATATATATACGTGTAGGCAGATATTCAAGTATTCACACATATACACATATATATACATACATGCAGATGCCCACCACTATCTATATAAAGATGCCAGTACTCACGCCTATTTATATATATATGTATTGTACACACACAGTGTGCTAGTGGCTAGAGCGCATGTGCATCGCAGGATTCAACAAAGAAGTAGATGAAGAAGTCAACAATGCAACGATGTATATACTTGTGATATACGTACAAGCATATATATTACTATTGAGAAACGGGGTATATTATATGGACGAGTATTGAGAGGCACTATACACATATAATGATGCAAGTCTACCTGTTTTCCTACAAATATATATATAGACATATCAGTACGTATACTACATACATGTATACTTGTATACATATATATCTTTGTGTCCCTTTGTCTCCCTTTCTCTCTCTCTGTGTGTGTGAAGACACTTATATATATTTTTCTCCCCCTATATATACAAATTTACCGATATATGTACAAACCAAGGAAAACGGCGTGAAATGGGATATGCACCTATATATATATCTACAGACACACACAGAAAGACACGCTAGAAAGGCGCGCGCGCGCGCGCGTGCAATGGCCGTGTAAGAGAGAAGTGCATTCGCTCCTTTCCAAATATATTCATATACGTTCCTTATATTTACTGAGGCAGACTTTTTACGAGAAATGCTTCCTGCAAGCCGATATGTGTACATATATATGTGCATAAACGTGTATGAATACTTGTATATGTATGGCCCTGTACACTTCCCTGATATTTATAAGTGTAGACCCTATATAAAAAGCACTCCCTGTCCTCTGCAACACACACGTAAATATATGTGTACACATACATATATATAGATAGATATAGAAATGTTTGTGTATGTGTGGGTATGTACACATACATATATTCACACATACAAAGACAGGTAGATACTGGGAAGAAGAGAGGTGGACTCCTACGTGAAGGACGCGCAAAAATTTCTGCAGAAGATAACTGGCTGACGCGCCTTCTCCTGTGTTCCCTTAAAATATAAAGGCAAATACACGCACAAACAACGCATACATACATGAACACATATATATATACACACGTATATATATATATCTGGGGCTACATGCGCATGCATGTATTTATCCATATATGTATGTGTAAGCCCACACAGACCCACGCACATGTATTTAGACGTATATTCCGACGAACACGTATACACATATATATGTAAATTCATAGATATACGTATGCGTATCTCTTCCTACGTAAAGATACAAACACATGTAGGTATATGGACGTAGATACACATACTCGCATAATATATATACTAGATATATATCTATGTGTAGTATAGTATACACACACGTGTAATACATATGTATATATATACATATATGCACATACATGTATAATATACGCGTGTATATATATATATTACAGCTGTAACTATGGTAGGCCAGCAGCACCCATAAGCAGCAGTACATATATACACATATATATACATATACATATGTATACAGAGAGATTAACAAGGAGAATGTCAAAATCAACAATATATGTACTTTTAGCAGATTCTTTCTTGTCTTTTGATCAAGCTCCACACATCGATACATATATATATACATATCTTTGACTTTGTAGAACTTTTGAGAGAAGTTCTCTTGCAAGGCAAGTTCCGCGGAAAGAGACGAAAAGAGAGCACCAGCAAACTGCTCCACGACGGCAAAGAAGAAGACAAAAGAAGATGACGGGGAAGGGGAAGAAGTGACGCACGAGAAGTTTGACAGAATCCGGTACTTTCCCTCGAAGGCGGTTGTTCGAAAGATACAACTCCTGCAGCAGAGGACAGCTGCTAAACAGCGCTTCGCTCCACTGCTGCAAGCGATTCGACTGCAAGCTCAGCCGGCGCAGGACGGGAAGCGGCGGCAGCTCCTGTGGGAGGGCACGAAGAAAAGAAAAGAAAGGGGAGAAAATGAGGGGAACAGGAGAGTCTCCTCGTAGAAGAAGAGGAGGAAAAGGAAGAAAAGGACGTGGAGCGAAAACGTGAACGCGAGAAAAGACGCAGAGGAAGTAGCAGCAGCAGCAGCAACGGACGGAGAGTAGGGACAGCAGCAGGACCCGAGAGGCAGCACGCGCAGCAGCAAAACGGGGAGCACCAGCAGCAGCAGGAGCCATCCGGCCGGCAATACCACCAAGAGCAGCAGAGGAAGCAGGGACAGCAGCAGGACCTGAGAGGCAGCAAAGCAGCAGGAAGCCGAGCAGCAGCCGCAGCGTCACCAGCGCCGAGTGCGTTAAGGGCCACCGACCATCGTCGTCAATTTGTTTTTGCCGAGCCAGAGCTCCTCCAGCAGCTGAAGGTGAGAAATGTTTTTCACTTCGCGAAGGCGGTTTCCGCCGAGTTCCAAGACCACGAGTTTCCCGTTATTCTCCAGATTTTCGACCTGAGCAGAAGACGACACAAAATGGCGACACAGAAGCCTTTTCCTTCCCCTTCCACATCCTCTCACACAAAAGACACTACCGAAGATAACCTACACTCGTACATATATATATATATATACGTACAGAGAGACACAGAGACAGACATATATATATATATAAATACACTCTCATACAAGGAAATATACACACGTACACGTATACACGCATGCAAAAAGTGAAGAGGCCCACGTACATGCGTCTATATGCAGTTATAAGCGTTTCTCGCCAAGAGAGAGAAGAGAAGCTTGCGCCCATCAAATATATATACATGCAGGTTAATATACTGATGTCTATGTACCCATATATATGGGTGCTTCTCCTCGACTTTTTGCCCCGTCTATGCAGCAGGGCAGTCAACACGTTTCGGAAAGATAAAGACAAGCTTACATCCTTTACACCCGTATACACAAACTACATGCAGGTTTATATACTCGATAGCTATTTATCTATCTATCTACACATATGTATGTACCTATTTATCTATCTATCTACACATATATATGTACGTAGGTGCTTCTCAGTTGCTCTACCCCGTCTACACGGAGTCACAAATACCTTTCGACAAGGAGAGAAAGCAGTAAGAGGAGCTTACAGTCGTATTATATGTGCATGGAGCTTTCTATACTCGACATATATATATGTGTATGTGCTGATGAATTCTTTTCTAGGGGCCGCGCAGGCAGCTAAAATGTCTCAATCCTCGTCCGTGCCCCTCTCTGTGTCTCGTTTGCTGCTCTCCTACCTCGCACGGTCGTCAAGTGTTGTCTCTTCATACGTAGACACATTCACGTCGATTTGTACACATGTCTAGAACTTATTAAATTTCACCGAGAGACCAACACATGCGTGGTAGTTACACGCATGTCCACGAGTGAAATCCCCTACGTTTTCTCAAAAGTCCTTCTCTGAAGAAAAAATGAGAAATGCAGCAGAGCAAATAAACAAATGCATGCACACGCGTATCCACTAACATATGACATATATAGAGGGAGAGACAAAGAGAGAGGGCCAAAAGACAGATTACATATATATATATATATATACGTAGAGACAGAGAGAGGGACAAGAAGACAGACTACGTATACATTCATATAGATATGTATATAGAGAGAGAGAGTTTATATACATATATAAAGTGAGAGTTTATACACACAGAGAAAAAGAGAGGGACGGAGAGTTTATATATATATATACGTAGGGAGAGAAAGTTTGTATATATATATATGTATATATATCTATATATAGATAGACAGAGAAGGAGAGAGAAAAAGAGTATATCTATACATAATATATAGAGTTCATATATATACATAGTCTATATAGAGAGAGAGAGAGGGAAAGGGGGAGTTATATATATAGAGAAGGAGAGTTAATATATATATTATATATAGAAATCTACTTATATACGGAGCGTGAGTGTGCAGGGAGAGTGTATATAGGTATGTATATATATATAGAGAGAGAGAGTTTGTATACATATATAAAGTGAGAGTTTATAGACATAGAGAGAGACAGAGGGAAAGCGAGTTTATTTATATATACATAGGGAGAGAAAGTTTATATATATATCTATATAGATAGATAGAGGAGAGAGAAAAAGAGTTTATATATACATATATATATAAAGAGAGTTCATTTATATACATAATCTATCTATATATGTATAGAAAGGGAGAGTTATATATAGAAAAGGAGAGTTAATATATATATTATAGAGAGAGAGAGAATCTACTTATATACTGAGCCTGAGTATATAGAGAGAGTGTATACAGGTATAGATATATAGCGCATGCAGAGAGAGACAGCGAGAGAAAAAAAGAGTATATACATCTACGTATGTAGAGAGAGTCTACATACATATATAGAGAGAAGTGCAAAAGCAGCAACAAAGTAGGTCTAGAGGAAGGTGCAGCAGACGTCGTTCTTCAACGTCAAACTCTTCTTCTACTTTTCTCCTTTTCCTTCGAGAAGTTCATTTAGAAAACGAGAAGAGATATATAGAACTGGGACACTCTGCAGCAGCACCAGCAGCAAGTCCATATATTTGTCACCACTATATAAGTACCTCTATGAATATATATACGTATATATACACATATCTACATATATATATACACGTATATGCCTGTAGAAAGAGATATAGAGAGGGACACAGAGAGAAACAGCCAATGACAAAGATGTGTAGATCGTCTTTGAGACTGTAACATATATATATTATATCAATGTATGCATATATATATATATCGATATATATTATACAAAACATATTTTATGCATATATAAACCATATGTATATGTGAAGGAGCACCTGCTTGATATTGGTCCTACTACGGTGTGGAAGATTGTGTACACATCTTAGTTATCCACACACACATATATATATTTATATTTATATAATATAGCAGTAGCAGCAGCCGCTCCGGGGTAAGTAAGGGAAGGAATGCGACAAAGTGAGCAGCAGCAGTAAAAGAGAAGTGCACGTGGCCACCGGAAGAAGAGGAGCACCAAAACAGCGCGGGGTAGAAGAACAGCAACGCAGAAGGCGTCACTCAGAGAAACGTCGACTCTCCTTTCTTCGAAGTCAAACTCCTTTTCCCTCGGAAAAGTTGCACGCAGTCTAAAAAGAAGAAAGGTGAGGCCCAAAAGAACATGTACATCGACACGAAACTGTGGAGGAAAGAAGAGGAGAAGCAGAAGAGAAGGCCAGAAGCAGACAGGGAAAGAGAGAGCGAATGACAGGTGTACCAGTGCTGCTTTTCGCTGCTGCTTTTCGCTGCTGCTTTTCGCTGCTGCTTTTCGCTGCTGCTGTCGCTGCTGCTGTCGTTGCTGCTGTCGTTGCTGCTGTCGCTGCTGCTGTCGCTGCTGCTGTCGCTGCTGCTGTCGCTGTGGCATGACAGCAGATAGTGCTGCGGGTTTCCACCACATACCGTTGCAATTTTGTTGCTCGAAAGATAAAGTTTCTCAAGTTCGTGGAGATTCTCAACGCCTTCAACGACACGTATTTTGTTAAAGGAAAGATCCAGCACTCTGCAGCAAGACCCACCATCACCACACGCGAGTTGACGAACAAATATACAGATTCCTATGCAGTGAACGGCTGCACGCAGAAACAGAGGCAAGGAGAGAGACACAGGTACGTATACAGCCACGCAAACACACACATCAACATAACATATATGGATATATACGGACAGACACGTACATGCGTATATTCATGTATGGACGTGTGTATACATAGAGAGAGATGCAGAAAATGATGTATGACTGACACGTATACGTGTCCAGGCACATATATAGAGACGTATACGTACACATACACACATACACACAGGGAGATGCCTACACGCCGACACACCTCTACACATATAGGAGGTAGACAAGTATGCACATATATATATATGTACACATATTAGAGACGCGTGCCATTTCACAAGCAGAAAGAGACGCAAACACGTATGTATACAGAGGGAAGTCCTTACTACATACACAGATGTTCGAATAGAAGTCTCTGGACTTACACACATACATGTATCTTCACGAAGAGACACGCTCACACACCTGCATGCGTCTTCATAGAGAAAAGTGTACATAGACAGGAACATGTGTTTACATGAACAAAGATGCCACTGAAGGCGGCCCACTGACACAGAAAATTGCATGTCTCGCCCAGGGTCCCCCTCTCTTTATACCAGCTGAATTTCTCCTTTCTTCTTCTCCTCTGAGAAATGGCAACAATAGTAGTAAACTGCACCGTTATATTCGCATGCAAAAACACGTACATCTCCTGTGAATGTATAAGTGTAAAAGTATGTATGAACGAATACTAGAACATATGTATACCTCTACAGATACGTCTATACGTATACACTATATATATACCTATATGTATGTATCTCTATCTATCTGTCTACACACATCCATATATATGTGCAAGGCACGAAACGTGAATTACTTTTTGTTTCAATCGAGAGCTACAGCTGTCAAATAAGACAGGCAAGGTTACAAAACTTCTCTATCAGCATGGTTCTCTACATCTACCCGCATCTGTGTGTCTCTCCGTATTTCCTTGTCTCTCTGTACATACATGTATATATATGTATGTATCCGTCCACATATGGGCATATGCGTCTGTCCTTCTCGCTCTACAAACACACAAGTACACTCTTACATATATGTATCTCTGTTCTCATCTTCATTTACAAGCCTAAACAAGAACATGCGTGTGCGTATGCATCAATTTATGTATATGTCTCTCCCCAGATATATATATATGTATGCCACTGACTATTCTCGTATATGTATCGCACTTACGTAAATACGTGTAGATCTCTCCCTTTTCTCTACCCATACACAAAAATCCACTTCCACGCTTGATAATGAAGACGTCGAGAGTGAGCTAAGACCACTTCGCCGTTGCGCACACAAATTTTTTTTTTGGGCACGCGTGAGCAACAATTTCCGCAAAAAATCCCGTGCAGACGCGAGGATGAGAGGGACAGCGAAAGAGTGAGACAGACAGACCTTGATACGTCTGCGTTCACCTGCACGTCCATATGAATCTATAGAGGTGCGCGTATAATATGTATACCAGCTACGTACAACACATATGTATCATATACGTGTACAGTATGTAAACACCCACAATTATTCACGCACATGTTTACACATCTTTTCCTCTTGCCCTACGTGCTGTACACCTGTGCAGTCGCAGAAGCTTACTTAAGCCGTGGTAGACATGACAGATTCTCAATCTTCCGAATGTGATTTTGATAGAGTTCCAGTTCCTCCAGCAACGGCACCGTCTCCAAATTCTCCAGCTTCTCAATCTCATTTGCGTTTAGTGCCAGTCGCTGCGTCAGCAACATATATATATATATATATATGCATCCGCTTGCGTACATGAGGTACTTATTATATATATATATGTGGATGTACGCATATATCAATGTAGAGAGGGAAAGCGGTGTGCTCTCACTTGGCCTGTATATGTGTTACAGATAAAGAATTTGGTGTGGCGGTTGTTTTGCATTTTTACGCTTGACGTGAAGAGACGCTTGCACTTGCTAATGCAGGAAAAGAACGCGCGGCTCCGGTGCTTGCACTGTTACCGTTTCACTTCGAAACGGCGAAACTCACGCAAAGGAACAGAAAACATAAGACATGAGAAAACACAAAGACACATTTTCAAAGATGGGTTTCGGTGTTCGGAAACGTACTCTATTACCTGGACAAATCACGACATTCCGGTGTACGTACACCGCAGCAGCCCTGTGGTGAGGACGTGTCTGCACGCATGTGAGAAGACGTGCAGATGAAGTCTGCACGCACGTGAAAATACCTGTAGGCAGAGGGACGCAGAAGTGATACAGAAACGAATACACCAGAGTCAGTCGAGGATACCGAAGGAACCTACTGCAACAAAAAAGACGTGCCCGAACCGCACGTACGCGTGACACTCCAGTGTACGTACACTTGATTCACACTGCGAGGAGGGCGCCTTCAGTACGATCCTAGTGCTCGAGAAATAAAGACACGCATATAAAACAGTAATCTCCGCAAACATACCCCTAGAGCTTTTTGAGGCGCACATACTGGTAGACGCAGAACGTGACGTGACCGGCTAGCAGCGCTCCGGTGTACGTACACCAGAAAATGTGGGTGTTTAGACGGCGCATTCAAAAGGACGAGGACGTCACCGAAAGTGGACACAGAGATGCTGAGCAGTACCACAACACCTCCGCAAGCAGTTCCTTTATTCCGGTGTACGTACACCGAAACGCCGGGGATGACTCAGATGTGGAAGAAAGATCGCACCTCGACGGACACCGGCTGATTCTGCCGCAAGTCGTATACCTCTGATGGAGACAGAAAGGGTTACAGGCTGCACACCTTCAGCTGCACACACATCCGACAAAAAGTCTAGAGATTGAAACACACCTTCAGCTGAGGGCACTGGTCCAAGTTTTCGAGGCGCTGGATGCGTGACGCCTGACAATCAATTTCAGTTGCACTCTGTGACAGCTCGATATCTACGCCGAGTTGGAAGAAGGTAGCACTTTCCTTTTTCTTTCCCCTGGACTCTCCCATTTCTTCCTCTTCTGTCTCTTTTCCACCTTGTGCTTCTGCATCTTCTTCCTGCTGCTGCGCCTCCGAGTCCTGCTCCAGCGGCGACTGAGAAGAGTCAGACTCGCCTCTGTTCTCTGCACGCGTACCCCCACGACACTCCAGCAGCACACGCATATTGTCGGGGAGAGACACACACAGATGGACAAAGGCGGTGGACCGGTAAGTGGGAGGGTTATCGCGCAGGAAAATACAAACGCGTACGTGTACTCACAGAAGGGGAGAGATAAAAAACAACACATGCGCACGCACGTGGCTGCTTGTATACGTGTGTGAGAATGCGGTATCAACTGAGGCACAGAAAGAGACACACATAGGTACACACATACGTAGTTAGATAGAAATATACTGGTATACGCATGTAAACAGATGCGCTGATGTGCGTAAAAATATGTTCCTCCTGTATGTGGATCTGTATGTGCGTCCGTACGCACAGGGTGAGCTGCTCTGTGAAGACGTGTCACCGTACACGTCTGTGTGTTCTACGCCTACGTGCAGCGAGATCAGTAAATTTAGGAATATACAGATGTGGATACACAGATACGTACATATTAGTACATATGCATATATATGTCAGTATGTGCATACATACGTATGTTTGAACAAATACAGGTATACATATATATACACATATGAATGGATTTGTAGACAGGTATATACACGCAGGTCTAAACATGTCCGCGTAGGGAAAGACAAAGAGAGGAATATGGGCATACATGTAGGTGTCTCTAAGTGGTTCTACAGATTGGTAGATATAGATGCACAGATATACATACTGTGAGAGAAACACGTACACTGGCAAGCATACAGGCATGTATGTGTACATATATATATATATATATATGTATATGTAGATAAGTACGTTACGTATATGTAGAGGTATCAATTTGTGCACATACAGTTTCATGTAAAAAGACACGGGCAAGTACGCATTGACATATATATATATATGGATATGGATACACATTTGGGTGGATAAATACCCATCAATGTATATACACGTATTTACGCACATGCATACCTACATATGTATACGATCGTGGATACGTGAGTCGGATCCCTCCTCTCTGAGGTGGCTCCCCTACTTCCCACATACTCACACATCCGTCATCATCTTCACTTCCTCACAGCCATATTTACAGAAGAAGAAAGCAAGCTCCAGAAGAAAGCAGCACTTTTCCAAAAAGTGGAAACGAGCACCTGCGTACGCATCCTTCGTCCTACGGATATCCAGTCGTGCTTCTCTCATGTAAGACTCACGTATCGTCGTTCGGCCGCTAACTGGATAGGAGCGTACAAATATAGATACGTACACGTCTCCACAAGTGTATGTTCACGCACAAATATGTATAGATACGTATGTATATATATATATATATATACACGTATATGTAGATGCCTATCCGGATGTATGTGCGCATATATATGCATGTGAATGAATACGAGTAATTTGTATGCATTATTTCCAAAGGACGACCCAGTCACTAGCGCCTCAGGCGCTGCTTCGCCGATCCTTGTGCACACGCGTATGGGTTATCACGTGGACGTGAGCATGTGCACGTACATGCGTGCACATGTAGAAGTGGCTGCGTATAATCTCCTGTATACCTCTTCATTCAGCACATTTATATATATATGTATATGTACACATATACATATATACACACGTGCAGGAGATACATGCAGATATCTCAACTCCAGTGATCGTGCGTGTCTATCTGATTCTTCCAGTCCTTCCTCACTGGTGTGTCTGCCGAACAATTTATTGAGCGAACAGAGGAAAAGAAGGCAACTACGTACCGATATATGGTTGTACGCTTACAGTAACGGACGAATGAGGACGGATGTTTACGTGAATCGTATTTCTAGGGAAGCAGACTTTCAATGGTGTTGCGCTTACTTTCGGTTCCATTATCTTTCCTTTTTTCTACGGCTTGCAGCTCCTGTGCAGCCATGGCTGCCGCCACTGCTGATGCGGCAGACGCAGTTCTGGCGGCTGCCTTCTGCGCCTCCCGCAGCGCCGAAGGCGGAATGGCGGACATCTCTGCGCGTCGTGTATTCAAATTCCTACACGAAGCAATTAGTTGCTCTGTGAAGTCCGCTAGATTTGTTCACACCACCGCTCTGATTTCTGCATGGCGATGAACGCACACTACGCATCTGCACATACGGGTGCCCCTCGGGTATCCATGCAGTTAGAAACTTGTTAGACGAACAGACACGCACACCAGCGTGGAAAAGTGCATTCCCGTCACATATCTTGTCGCTGCCCTTCTTGTACCGCATAATCAGCTATTGTTGCCCCTCGCCCAGCACCTGCCAGCTGCAGCAAAGTACGACATATTGCACTGAAAGTGGAAAATATTTCTCAAGTGGAGGTCGTACGTACAAACAGGTATACATGTACAGCTATTTCTGTGCGTATGTGTTCATCCACGTAGTTCTTTGTCAATGTGTGCGTACACACGTAGAATGTGTAGCAGATGCGCGAAGATGCGCCGAACCCAACTCATAGGGGACTATCCTACGGCCATGCTGTAGAATCAGAGAAAACTGACAATCGCTCAAGTGAGTTCAGTGTGTGAACAGCAACCCTTTTGCCACTCAACCGAGCGCGGCACGCGCGTGCGTTGTCGCGGGATCTTCGGCCTTTAGATAGAGCGCACCACCAGTGGGATACTACTCAAACCATAAAGTGCGGAGAGAGAAGATACGGATCTGGGAAATGTAGATGAAGCTTTCGGTGACTCAAGCGAGATGGTAGCTGCACAGGCGCACGTATCAACGCTATAGAAAATAATAGCGCTGGTTCGCCGGTGCCAGGCAAAGACTTTTCTTTTTGTAAGTCTCTGAGAGGCTTCCAGAAAGGCGTCTGAAAAAACGGTGTTATGAATACAAAAAAAAGAGGTAGCGGTTCACGCACGCGCATAACCGACTTGACGGCCGGTGGCATGAAGTAAAACTGGCAACCACGCGTGTTCAGCGCGCACACGAGACGCCAGCAGACGAATTTAACCTATACCATTCATGAATGTAGCTGTGTTAAAAAGTCACCACGAAATTGAAGTCGAGAATGGAGAACGAATACGGGAAAAAATCAAAAGGCATGTTGTAGCACGAAGACAATGCTGGGAAGGTGCGGCGATTAAAAAGCCGGGAAGAGAGGTTCAAGGATTGATACTGGTACTTCATCGAGGAAGCAGCAGGAAAAAGACTGCCATAACACGGCATTGAAACATCGTCGGGAAAGTGGGAAAGGAAATGCGGAAGGGAATACACACTAGAAAGTTACATGAAATTCGCCAGAAGACGAGTGTGCTGTACGGCCGTCGTGAGGAGGTGTGCGTACCCCGCAACAAGCATGGCACCAGGCCACCCAGCGAAATGAGAACCACTGAGATGAGGTCTGTTGTAACGAGAACCTACAAACAACACACACATACAAACGTTATTCCTGGTAGGATAACTAGTGCATTCTGACGGAGCTGAGTAACCTTCGTCGTCACGGGCGAAGATTAAGCTCGAATGCGTGTCAGACGCTACCGCACAGGATAACGCTTCTTTAACCCACACGAAACTGAAGCAGAGAACAGGGTAGAATTGGAGTTATATGCGGATACGGTTGATACAGCGTGAGGAAGACCTCTTGTTTAATGGGCTGTCTCGATTCAACGTGGATGAACTGAGAAAATACTTCTATCCATTTAGTATATGACGTGTTAGAATCTAGCGAGTTAAAAGGCATCTGCAGAACCAGTGTGTGAGATTTTCTGCGAGGAATAATGCGCTGCAGTGCCGCTAGTAAGATGCCTGTGTGTAAAAAATTCTGTTGCTGAAAGTGTAAAACTCGACAAAATGAAGGGGGCTGTACAGCAAAAATGGCGGATCTTTATGAGGTGTCTGCAAGCTGGAGTATGGTGCTTTTGCGGTATCGAAAATAGCATGATAGGGCACAGAGAACGTCTCTGCTTAGCTTGCGTACCCATCCGATGAGCTAGACATGCAAGAATATACATACATCTTCACAGCCATACGTACACGTGTGAATTTTTTCTACAGAACCATATCTATACGGTGACGAGCGGCTTCGTGCGCACAGCTACGGATGCGCACGGTTGCTCGTGTAACGCAGTATCGTAAGAGACAAAGTTTTGCCAAAATAGTCAGACTAAACTACGGAGATACAGGTGACTGGGACATGGCCATGTTCTCCCCGAATGGCCGAAAAACCAGCCGAACAAGCCGCGCTACGGAAAGGTGTCGGTCCGGTGTTGCACGTCGAGGACACGGAAGGTAACGTTGCACACGGAACCGTCTTAGATGTTCACCTACTTGTGGACGTGCTCACCCAGATATATACGAAAATGTGTACATGGCTCATAAACCTTGGTATCAGTACATACGGCGCAATAACATGTACGTTCACCTACTTGTGGACGTGCTCACCCAGATATATACGAAAATGTGTACACGGCTCATAAACCTTGGTATCAGTACATACGGCGCAATAACATGTACGTATACAAATACATATATTAACGTAAACAAATGCTGAATGCTTGTTGAGCTTCTACGTTCAATCTCGCACCGATACACGGAAATATATGTGTCTTTCCTTTTCCGTAAATGTGCACGTGTCTTCGTACGAGAACCTCTATCTCCACGTGCACCACCGTTGTGCCAGCGTTCTTCATTCGTCAAGAAGAGCAGTGGCACTCCGTGTCCTCGGGAATAATTAATCAAACAGGGAGACGAGAGTATATGGATAACACTTGATGTGCGCGATGCTGCAACATGGCGGCACTAGCAAGTCTCTGCGGCAGGTGCATAGCCTTTATCTGAACGGGCTCACTCAGTCTCTGCGCTTGCAGACGGCATCAGAAATCGTACGCTATTTGTAAACCCACTAGAAACATGCGTGCATGAACCTACATAATGGTGTACGTGTGTATGTACGAGCGTGTGCCTGTGTGTATGTAATACCCACACACAGCCTCTGAGACACAAGTGTACCAGCACGAATAACGCGACTTTAAGGTGGAGGGAATGAGGAAGTTCTGGACTATGTCTTTGAATTATGCGCGCAAGGGATACGACGGGAGTATTAAACCAACAGACGATGCGACTTTTGCTGTACGCTGCCGTATTTGCGGGCGTGTTTACTGCTCCCGATGGCACACATGTATGATTTACACGTAATGTGTATTCACATATACCCTGGACACGTGCACACACATATAACTGCGCTCGAGTGCACTTGGAAGTGCAGCTATAGCAGTTGACGCACACCTGCATCCACATGTACGTCGAGTTGTGACAGATGCTCATTCAAGGATACTCGTCGCAGCTGGTATGGATCTAATCGAATCTATCCGACCGACGTACGTGTGTACCAATCAGGTCCTATCTACACACATACTGGGAAACGCACCCGTATTATACACAGAAATACACTTCTCAACGTGCAGCAGTGTTGGTTCTGTGCCCTTGCAGGTGCCACAGCACCAGCAATTCCGTCCTCACTGTGACATTCATTTGGTATTCTGTCTCTTTGGAGTCCGACGCGCTCCTCGCAGAACAGCGCCAACAGAGGAAGCAGTATCGGGGGCGGGGGGGGGGGGGTGGGAGGTCAGCTACTTGAACTCCATCAACCCCAGGACCAGCAGTCGGCTAACTACACTTTGATGCGGAACACAACGAGTAAAAGGTGAATGCTGATGAGGGTGGTAAGGTGTCGAGGTGCGCGGAAATACACGTGCCGGTGTAAATCTTTGCACAAGTATATAAATTTGCGCTGGGTAATTCAGGTGGGTCCCTGCCCGTTCAACAGCGTCGTGCCGCAGTGGGCGCAAGAAAGAGCACTTTGTCGTTTGGAAGTTGCAACAACCGTGCCAGTCGGAACAAGACACTGGCTCCAGCGTGGAAATTTCCTATGCACTCGGAAAGTGAAAAGGCAGCGGATAATCAGGAGAGAGAAGGCGGAGGAAATGGAAAGGTCACGTTGATTCCAGCTTGTAGAAGACGAAAAAGTGAGCTTGAATAGACACCATAGACGTACACAGGTGTTCCTTTCTGTAACGGCTAATTATACATATGGGGACACATATAAATTCCGAGCGCAGAGGTGCTCTTACCGTGTGTGTATCCACACGCACATACGGGTGCTAACGTACATACCTAGAGGGCTTACGTATGTAAACTACCATCTATGGACACGCGTGCATATGTATATTTACGCAGGTATACGAATAAAACCATCAATCGACAAACACTTGTGTATGCGCGGAAGTGTAGGGATGCACTTGTTCGATTGGCAGCGCAGAACCCAGCGGATTTTCTCTTTCAGCATCGCTTCTCTCTTTCTATGCCTGTGTACACTTACACGCACAAGTACACATATATATTCTCGAGAGCTTCATAGAAATATGTACTTGTATACATATATGTGTGTGTATTGGAGCGTATGTGTGTACGTGTTCATGTACGGATACACGAAGAGATCGCACGGGATCCAAGGAATGCAGTACGCGCCACAGCAGCAATTGTTTATTAGGTGCCTGCGTGCGAAGAAGCACAGCATTTGTCCTTCCGAGAGGAACGTTGTGGCGTCTTTAGATATTAGAAAGGCAAAATGGCGTGCCCAACAAGAAGTTTGTACTTTTTCTGAAAAAAGTGGGAAACCTGCAGCCCGTTCCTTTGTCGACCGACTCCTGTTCTCCCTCGGAGCGTAACGGGCGGCGCTCCGACCCTTCTCTTCCTTTGGGATATGCTTCAACTCCTGTGCGCGTTATGATACAGCAGCTTCTGGCAAAGATACCTGCCATCTGCGCGTGTGCTCCCAATGAGGGAAGTGCAGTAAAAGTATGCGAAGAACTCAGTTGTCTTCTAAAAAAGAGGACTACCACGATGAACTTTCTTTCCCATTTTTCCTTGCAGAGGGCTACAGAAGATGCGGGCATGTGAAAGACGAAAAAAACTGCGCGGAAAACTGTGCGCCAAGACTTTTCTGTATGGACTCATTAGAGTAAAACTGCGGCTACTTCCTGGTCTCACGGAAAACCACTTTTGTACGTGGAGTTGTACTGGCGTGTGAATTTACAAGTGAATATGCGCATACATGTATATATATATATATACACATGTACACACACGTGCTCACACAGAGACAGGTAAATAATCAACACGTACATACATAAATATAAATATATAATATGCGTACAGCCATCCATACGTATATGCCCCATAGGCGGCGGTGTGTGTTCACGCATATCTACGCAAGTGCGAACAAGTATATAAAGGGGTATCCCATGAATGTGTACGTGCACAGAAATGTGCCCTACATATATATATATATAAATATACATATATATATATATATAAATATACATATATATATATATATATATGTAGTTCGTGCATACACACCTGCGTGATCTAAGTCTACACTGTACAAGTATGTAACATATATATATATATATACGTATATCACTTTGCCTGTGTATACACATATCTCTATCCACATGTTTACTTACGTGTATATACATACGAAAGTAAAATCACGCGTGTCCCCCGTTATACATGGATGTATGGGAATCGCTGGGAATACAGAATGTATACATATGTGCATAGCCGAAAATATCCTCCTGTACAGATATCTCTGTGTGTTCACAAAAGTAGATGAACGACGCCGCAGAACAGAGCAGCTGCTGCCTTCTGGCGGCTGCTGTTGAGACCGAAGAAAAGGCTGACTTTTGCGCCTCATCGAAAAATCTACAACTGCAGCAGGTGTCCGCGGTGCAGCACCCGCAGCAAAGAAACGTTGATGCTGCGTCCCAGCAACCACCATGCTCACGACTCTCCGCATAATACCCGTCTACGCGTAATGCACTTATACGCGTACGACGCATGTTACTATTCATATCACGCCTGTTCTATGCGACGTCCGTCAGCATCCTTATTAGTGCCGTCATCGTCGTCACCGGTACATGAGCGTGCCGCTTGTGTGATGGTAATATCCAGATGGCCACTCTTTCAAAAAAAGCAATGTCGTCATCAATGCCTTCCCCCAACGGTGTGGTACGTAAGAACTCATATGTGTGTAAGTCTACGTGGTTGACGACAACAGCGTGCTGCATATCCTGGTGTGCACACGTATATATATACATACGTATATGTATGCGTATGTGTACAAACATGCTCTCAGACCCATTTTTCCCACATGCACGTGTAGTGCGCTAACGGTGTTGTCACTACTAATGTGTTAGCACACCCAAAGCTTTTAGAACTTTTTCCAAGGTTGTCACTTTTGCGCTTGTACGCGTCACAACACCCGTGCAAACTTCACTACCATCACCACCGCCACCATCACTTTAATATTTCTACCTCGGGCGTAGGTGAATTGCCCCAGTTGCGACGTATACGACGGACGGAGGGGTTTAATACGAGGACTCGATGAACGCATGAAAGATAACTCTCATCGTCTGGCGAGTGCCGACGTTTGAGACGGATGACGCTGCGGTGCAGCTTTCTTCGACATCGGAACTCTCGTTTCTCCCGGTCGAGCCTCCTTGTAGCGTGTCGCCTCTTTCTACACTTCTCACTCCCTCTCTCTGCATGTAGACCTCTGGACACAGTACTCGTAAAGAGCTACGTATGTTAGTATTTCCACACACTTACATGCATGCATAATAATGTATACGTCTGGTTTCATTAGCCGTACACACGCGCATACATTCGTGTCTCCTTACATATATATATATATATATCCGTACGTGCATCTACATGCGCATAGATGCGTAGCGACAGGTAGGTGAAAAAGTGCACGTCCGTATGTGATAGCTAGATGAAACAGGTTCAACGACACGAACAGAAGGAAGTCCTCCAACTAATAGTGAAACCGAATGACACACATGTGTAAATAGACAGGTTGATAAATATTTGTGTATGTGCATAGATATGGCTGTACATGCCTGATGGTCTTGGTGTACGTGGTGGTGCTGCTGGTAGTAATACTGCTGATGTTTTATGTTCTGCTGTCGGCGCTGCGTGACGTCCAATGCACGCAACAACGAAACGCAGAAGGCGCACGGTCGTCTTGGTCGGAAACTTCGCTTTTTTAGGGTACTTCAAGAGCTTCAGCTCCTGGCCCGAGCAGGCACTCAGAAACAAGGTTTCTCCACTTCTTTCGGCCGCGCGCAATCATGCTTACTACTATCCTTAATTGCACGCCTATCTATATATGTGTGAATATATATATATATATATGTGTACAAGTGTGTGTTGAGATTTCACACACCCACAGTATTCACAGATGTGAGCTGTTGGTGCACTATAGATTCTCTTTGTGTGTTTCCGTGGAGACAGACAGTCTGTGAATCGGTCCCTTTGTACAACATCCCACATAAACATACTCCACCGACACATTCACACGTACGAACATACACGCAGACCCGTCTACATATACCGATATACGCGTCTATATGCATCCACGCAGGCGTTTCTACACAAGTGAGTGCATACCGTTATACACGTATGCATACGTATACACGTAGATACATACAGGCATAGGTGGATACACACGTTTATGACCACCCTCGGATACACAGGTATACAAGCGTACACGTCCACCAGGCAGACATATAAATACAGACTTATGGCTCTGTTTGGATCACTGTCCCAACACACACGTGATGGTATTTCTATACATATGTCTACAGAGATGTCTGACGAGAGGCAGAGAGAGCCGGTACGTGTGCGACAACATGTACACATACACTTGCACGTGCAGACAACTACACAAAGGGTGAAACACAGACTCGTACAGAAACCTACATTTTCTGCGGATTTGCTGTTTGTGAAGTGTACGAGAATCCGGCACGTAGACGTACGCCTACTTGTGTGTTCGGGTATATATAAGCCCAGCACGAACACTCTAGCCTGCACGAGTGTGAAGACAACCGCTAGAGATATACAAAGTCTTTTGGCCTGCATCCTGCAACGCTCCACAAGTGTGCAAATATGCGTAAATAACGTACGTGTATATGACGCAGAGGGTAAATACGAGGCATGTGCATACAAGAGGCGGATCCACGTACAAATGAATGCTTCTCTGAACCCGTATATATGCGCATACAGAGACCTACGCGAACGCACCGATAAGCGTGCCTCTCTCTATGTGCGGAAATGCGCGTGGAAAAAGAGAAATGATTTCCGCGTACATTCAAATACATCTCTGCACTTGTATCTGTATACGAACACATATATGTATATTAAACAGGTACAAACATATATACGAATGCACCGTTGAGCGCAGCTCTCTCGAATTACAGCTGCGCGTGGGAAGAGAGAAATGAAATTTCACTTACATAAAAAGGCGTCTCTGCATCTGTGTCTGTAGATATCTCTCTCCCTCTGTATATATATGTATATGTACCAGGACACAGTCGCGTGCACCGTTGACCCGGCCTCTTCCTACGTCGCGGTCTGCACAGATAGGGGAAAATAGAGTTTTTTCGTCGTCAACAGCAGAAGAGAAGCTGTGCGAGCCAGTGAGCCAGTGACCGCTGCAGTTCATTTGCATGCGTTTATCGAGACGTATAGGCAACTATACGAGAGCGTGTGTAGAAGAGCCCTTCTGTCCTTCCTCGGAAGCAACCCCTCCCTTGCAAAGAGAGACAGAGGGAGCTGCCTGCATTCTGAGAAGCAAAAACAAAACAGCTCCCTCTTCTCGAAGGGAGAGTTTTCGCTTGCAGAGCGTCCGAAGCAGCAGGGAAGAAAGAGAAGTCTCATCAGTTTGCCAGAAGTTAACCTCCAGGCAGCCGGGGAGAGCTGTGTGCGTCGTGGAGAAGCAGCAAAAAAAAGAGGAGGACCTTTTTTTCCTTTGCCAGAAGGGCGCGTGCCTGTGCAAAAAAGAGGGCGACACTCACTGTGTCGTTGGAAAGCGCCAGAAAAAAGCCGCGTCCGCGTCGGCCGTTTACTCCTCCGCCGTCCACCACCGGTCGAGCGCCAGAAGCGTCGGCCCAACAAGACACCACTCAATTTTCTTCGGCTTCTGCCTCTTCTTGGGCTGCTGCTCCTCTTCTGTCGCAGAGAGGGACGTCCCTTCTGCAGTTTTCTGCGGTGTGTTCGCCGCCGCTGCACCACCCCTGCCCGTCTGCCAAGCCTCAGCCTGGGACTCAGGGTGGCAGCGGCGGGTCTCTTCCCCCCGGTTTTCTTCTTCGCTTGATATTCCGTCTCTTCTCAGTTCACCTTCTCCACACGGTGGCAGCAGCAGAGGCAAGTCCGCTGCCTTCTCTGCAAGGGCCACGGGGTACGGAGAAGAAGTGCCAAGGCTGCTCACGTAAGACAAGTACTCCTGAGCAGAGAAAAGGAAGAGAAGAAGCGCAGCAGCACACGTGGCTCGACAGACAGAGGAGACCAGGCCACTACTTTCAAAAAAAAAGTGTACAGCGTTTCAGAGAGAAAGCGGGTTCTGCTTAAGTTCTGTCTCTGACACAAAGCTTCAACTTATACAGACAAGGCAAATACAGACAGACACACATATGCAGGTGTATAATGATAATCGGTCAGGCGCAACTTGTGTCGCCCGTCCCAACGCAGGGTTGTTGCATGCGGCATTCCTCTACGAAACATTCTGGCGTCTCTGGTCTACGTGTAGGGATATGTGTCCACACCCCGACCACTCACACATATATATATATATATATATATACGCATATGCGTAGATACATGTAAGCACACGTGTGTACAGAATTCTGTTTCTAACATATATATACACACGTGCATGTATTTCGACATGCGTACACATATATATATATATATGCATGAGCTCTATAAGTATATGTATATATATAAATATGTCTGTATGTATGGGCTTATGTGGCAGCGGCACACCAGCAGCAGCAGCACGTCAACAGCTACATATGTTTATATATGACGATATACACACATATCTATGTATATGTTTAGATGTTTGCGTTGACTTTACCTGTACATATGATTGTTCCGCAAATATATGCATGTGTATATATACATGCTAGAAACAGAAATCTATACACAGGTATGTTTACATGTATCTACCCATACACGTATATATATACAGATATAAGCAAATACGTATCCACGTGTATATATATAAATGCACACTCGTGCAGCTCATACATATAAATATATTTATATATATATACATGTCGAAATACCCAACATACGCGTACGCGCAAGAGTATATATATTGTGTCAACCCCAAACATATGTATATATGTGTGTATGTATATATAATACATATATAAACAGGTACGTATACAGATAGAGAGTATATACACGTAGATGTCAACCATATTTATATATATACATATACATATATAGTTTGCACATATGTAAACATGTAAGTATAGATAGTTTGTATATGCAGCATGCCTAGCAGGTGGTGCATCTATAAATATGTATATGTATTTATACAGGCATGCATATTTCCCACATGCGCGTGCACACGTACGCATATATACATATATACGCATGTTTATGTATGGATCTTTCTATCTATCTATGTATCTCCCTCTACATATATATACATACGGATATTTCTTCACGAACCCAAAACCGACCAGTATGGCAGTTAGACAAGTATTCCTCTTAAAAGTCTCTATCTTTCTTCGTCGGAAGAAGAAGAAACGGTCGGAAATGCGTGTCTCTCTGTGATTTATGAATATCAAGAGAGTTCCACTTATATTCCTGTACTCGAGAAGAAAAACCTAACGTCAAGGGAAAGTCGCTTTAAGTGCTTCTTCTTACCGTCAGGCTTTTCAGCGGCGGCTGTCCGGGCTTCGTGCGCAGCATACACAGTCCCACACCCAACTTGAACTCTGCTGCTGCTGCTGCTGCTCCTCCGTCTCGGCCGTCACCTGCCGCTGCGTTTGCTCCTCGCGTTCCTCCTCTTCTCTTGCCGTCTTCTCCTGCTTCCTCTATCCGTAGTCCTGCTGTTGCTGCTGTTTTCCCCGCTTCTCCTGCTGCTGCGTCAGGCAAACTACAAGGTGGGTCCAGAAAAACCTCCCCTATTTCTCTCCACGACCCTGCGGCTGCTGGGCTGCGCTGCGGTGACCCACTACGAAGGGCAAGGACGCTATCCGCAGCAGCAGAAACATGCTCTTCTTCCTGCTTCTGCTTGCTGTTACCACCGCCCGCGTCTCCCCCTGCTGTTGCTTCTTCTCTGCCACCACCACGGCAGCTCACGCCTCTTTCACTTTCGTGACGGCCTGCTGCTGCCTCTGCTGGACGCACTGGTGCTCCCGCTGCTGCTGCTCCTTCTCGTTCTCCGCCTCGTTCCCCTGCTGCTGCAGCAGTCGCCTCAAATACAAACAGCTTTCGCTTTACGCGGCCTTCGCTGCCACCACCACCAGCAGAAGCAGCAGCAGCCGAAGCAGCAGCAGGAGTCGCACCAGCGTGAGAAGCAGCGCAGTGGTTCTCTTCGTGGGGTGCTGTTGACTTCGTATCTGCAGCTGCTCCTCCTGCAACTGCTGCTACTCCTCCTCCTGCATCTGCTGCAGCTGCTTCTCCTCCTTCTGTGTCTGCTCGTGCGGCGGTTGCAGTCGCTTCGAGAGCCTTGGTGGTGAGAAGCAGATGCCATACCTGCAACAGATGCTCCCACGTTGCGGTGGCAGGAACTTTCCCGAAAAGCTGAGAGATAGCTCCTGCTGCTGCACTCTGCCACGCTTCAACTTCTTTTTCTCCTCTTCGCTCCGGTCCCTCACCTCCTCGCCCTGTTGTCGTTGCTGCTGATGCTTCGATCGACGGCAGCATTGCTGCTGATGTTGCTGTGTCCCCGTCTTCAGCAACGGCGCTGCTATTCTTTCGTGTAGCAGCAGCAGCTTTCTGCGCTGCGGGCCGAGGAAGAGCAACAGCAGCGTCAACTGGTGCAGGTGGCCGAATCATACTACTGAAGCAACCCGTCGTGTTTTCTTCTTTCTCCCGCTGCCGCACCAGGAGCTCGGCTGCGTCATGGGTCACCTTTCCCTTCCATATCTCCTGCAGTCTTGGCTGCGGCTGAAGGACGACGAAGCTAGCTAGGCGTCTCCTGTTGGACAGCTGCAGCAGCGAACGGGTGACCACCTCCTGCCCGATGAAGCAGCCCTTATTAACTTTGGGGTGTACAAACACCTGCCAGTCGTAGTTCACCGGTAGCAGCAGCTGCTGCTGAACTCCAACTTCGTCAGGACCTTCTGCAACGGCCAACAGCAGCCGCCACGCTCTGTACAGCCAAGTGGGAGACAGAAGCACCCGTGGCAGGAAGGCTGCTGCTGCTGCTGCAGGAACGCATGCACCGCTCTCTGCAGGAGCAAGGGAAGCAGCAGCGCGAGCAGCACACGCAGCAGCAGCAGGAGGCGGGAGCGGAGACCCGCCGACAGCAGCGAACGGAGGAGGCGAGCGGCAAGGGAGAGCGGAAACAGCAGGAGGAGAACTTGAAGCAGCAGAATCAGCAGGACAGACAGCAGCAGCAGGACGGAGAGAAGCAGCAGGAGAGGGAGAAGCAGCGAAGGGAGCCGCAAGAAGACCGAGACGAGGAGGAGAAGCAGCTAAAGGAAAGTCGAAAGCAGCGGACACACCAGGAGGAGCCGCCGCAGGCGCGCGGGGGAGTGCGGCATCTGCTGGTGGAAGTGAAATCGCAACAGCAGCAGCGACAGCGGCGGCGCCTGCAGAACAAACGGCTGCAGCACCAGTAGCGTCTTCCGGGTTAGACACGCAGGAAGAAGAAGCTGTCGAAGCTGGCCGACGAACGAGATAAGCAGGTGAGAAAGCAGCTTCACCCGGAGCCTGATGGCCGCTGCAAGAAGAAGCAGGAGCTGCAGGGACAGCAGCTGAGCGAATATTTGAATATTGTTTAGAAGAGGAAAGAGGAGAAGAAGGAGAAGAAAGAGAGGAGTGCCAGTGATATTCTAGAGCTTCTCTCTCTAAAGAGGTGTGAGAGGGAGGCGCAGCAGCAGCAGCAACTCCAGCAGCACCAGGACGATCACAGCCAGTGGCCGGAGGAGCAGCAGCACCCTCCCCACCAGCAGCTGCAAAGGGGGAACTGTTAGTAGGAGCGCCAGGGGAAGACGCCACCGCAGCTGCAGGAGTTCGAGCAGCAGCAGGGTCAAGAGTCGGAGAAAACAAATGAAGCGCAGCAGCAGGAGAAGCGTCTCGCTCTGTTGCTTGTGGACGGCGAGGTGACTCAGCAAGAAAAGAAGCAGTACTTTTCAGAGAAAAGTGCGGAGAAGGTGAGAAAGAAGAATAGAGGAGACAAGAAGTGGTCGAGTTATTTTGTGCCGTAGGATGCGGCAGAAGCACTTCTGCTGCTGCCCATTTGTCGATCCCACTGCTTGTGCTGCTGCTGTTGCAGCGCGTCACTCTGTCTGCCGCGCTTCGTGCCTCCACGGCGAGCGCCGCAGCAGCTGATACAGCAGCACGAGGGAAGCATCCTGCAGCAGATCTGGACGCAAGTTGTGCTGCAGGAGACAGAGCAGCAGGAACTGCAGAAGAACAGGGAGAGGCATGCAGTGTCCCAGTGTTATCTATTGCTGCACCGCTGCTGCTACTTGCTGCAAGTGCATCTGTGTAGTACGAAGAGATATACAGTCGGAAGCCAAGCCGCCAAGATCGTCCATCGGCGACGACGAGGGGAAAGAGTGAAGAAACACTTTCTTTCTCTTTCTTGTCTTCTTCTCCAGCGCTCTTGCTATCGCAGCTGCAGCGCTCTGTCGCCGTCAAACCAGAATAAGAGGACCCCGTACCTTGGCTTCTATTGTTGCTGCCGTCGTTGTTGCTGCACGTCCTGCTGCTGCCGTCTGCGACGCTGCAGTTGACGTCATTGCTGCTACTGCCGTTGCCACTACTTCTCTTGCTGCTGCTGCTGCTACTGTTGCCGCTGCTGCTGCCATTGCTGCAGTCAGTGCTGCTGCAGTGCGCTGCTGTAGAAGTGGTGGAAGAGAAACTTGCATGAGACTGCACACGCTGGCTGTTCTGTGGCGGGGCTACTTGGCGTGCTGTTGCTGCTGCTGCAGTCCCCAACCCACAAGCGAGCTGCTGCTGCTGCTGATGCTCTGGCAGCAGGGGCAGGGAAACAGCAGCGCGATGCTGCAGCAACCACCCGTCCCGTCTCTGCGTTAAATTCTGGAGACAGTACACCTCCCCAGGACGAATCTGCTTCCCCAAGCTGGCGCAATACTGCAGGAGCGTCTGCTGCTTCTTTTTATTCTTCCTTTTCTGCGTCTGCTGCAGCTGCTGTTGCACGGGGTGTTGCTGCTGCAGCGCCGCTGGAGTGACGCAGGTCGTCTTCGCAGCAGTTGCGGGATGCTCGTGGACTGCTGCTTCTGGCTCAGACGCATCTCCACCTGCAGAGCGCCATCTCCCGGTCCGCTGGGAATCTTCTCTATCACTTTTTCCCCTTCTTCCCTGTTCACCTCTTGCGTCACCGCCAGCAGCTGCCTCACAAGCAGCAGCGGCAGCATTTCCCGGAGTAGCAGCAGCAGCAGCTAGAGGAGCGGCAACAGCAGCGGCAGCAGGACTACCGACAGCAGACTCGGTGGAAGCAGCAGAAGCAGCAGCAGTGGCAATGGCGGGTGACGCAAGGGAAAAAGCCTGGTAAACAGGAGGCAGCAGCTGCACCACCAGTACCTGCTGCTTCGGCAGCAGTTCAATCTTTACGCGAGACGACAGTTTCCTCCGCTGCAGAGGCAGAAAGAAAGCAGGACAACAAAGAAGCCACGTAGAATTCTCTGCAGTTGTCAGAAACACATACATGCAAGCAGGTCAATAAATACACGAGAAATGAAATCTTACACTAAACACTTACCTTCTTCCACAGACACGCATGCATACACATCAGTACATACATATATATATACACGGGTATACACAGGTGCCTATCGAGTTCTTCCCTCTGGAAACGCATGCATTTCCTTCGAAGGGAGGTAAATATACATATAT
Source organism: Sarcocystis neurona (assembly GCA_000727475.1). Taxonomy (NCBI): domain Eukaryota; phylum Apicomplexa; class Conoidasida; order Eucoccidiorida; family Sarcocystidae; genus Sarcocystis; species Sarcocystis neurona. Next base: position 119,939 of record KL647315.1, on the reverse strand, counting down.
ATATATACCTATACGCCTGCAATTCCACAAAAGGGACGAACATATGTATGTATATATATATATGCATTTCGATGACAGGGACGGACACATATATATATATATATATATGTATATATATATATGTACACGTATACACATACATATCCATGAAGGGAATAAACACACATGTGTGTATATGTATACGCCTGCGTTTCCATTGAAGGAACAAATATTTATATATACTTATATCTGTGTAGGAGTCCTGCCCAGAGATGACATGAATGGCATACCGATGCGTCCACTGTTCAGCTGATACTTCTACACATGTATACAGACATTTACGCAAATATTGCACACACTCACACATACACACGTACATGTAGAGACTGTCTGCATGCCTGCTGTGCCCATAGATATATATAGGAACAGCCAAGGGCATAGAGATAGATATGTAGGCGGATGTAAATATATATATATATACATGGAGGTAAGGCAGGGGCATGCACCTGTCCAGGACGTTGTAGGAATGTATGCGTATATGCGTAGCAGCCAGCAGTCCACAAAAAAACGTGAAGACATGCGGAACGGGATAGGCCACTGGGCACCCCGGGACAGAGAGAGTGAGAGAGTGAAAGACCAGGTGTACACGCTACACCTGGTCTTTCACTCGCGGAAAGTCAAGCAGAAGATATTACTTGAAGGAAATTGAAAAGCCGCTCGGTAATCGTCTGGTGAATATCTAGCAAAAAGACGTCGCCTTCTTCCTCTTTTGTTGCATGTCCTTCACGCGCGCGCTGTTGCCCACCCACCGCCGCTTCCTTTCCTCCTCCCTCCTCCGGCTTCTGCAACTGCTGCTCCTGCTGCTGCAGCTGCTGCAGGTCCTGCTGTTGCTGCTGCCTCGTCACCGGTGCGTCGCCGCACGTCCTTCGCTGCGTTGCAGCAGTTCCGGTTTCTTCTCCACTCGAAGAAGCGGCAGCTGCAGGTGCAGCAGCAGACGCAGCGATGCCTTGCTGCGCAGCACTTAAGGAAGTAGGAGGAGTGGCTAGGACTCCAGAAGAAGCAGCAGCAGCAAGGGTGGGGGGAGAGGGCGTCCCTGTGGCAGCAGCAGCAGCAGGAGCAGAGCTGTGTGGCGTTCGCGCGGCGACAGCAGCACCGCGAGGGAGTTCTGAGTCGGCCAGAGGAGAAGAAAGGAAAGGAGCAGCAGACCCGTTGCAGCAGCTGGAGAGCAGCAGGTCACCGGAGGGGGGGGGCGCTCGAAGAAGGTGGCCGTCAACTAACACGCGCCCTTGCGTATTTAGTAGAGCAAAAGGAGCTGCCGCGGCTCCTACCAATTTTGCAAGCACTGGCAGGTTCCTCCTTTTCTCCTTCTTCGTTTTTTCCGCCGTGTTTCTCGGTTTCTGCGCATCTCGCTCTGTGCACTGCCGCTGCCCCAACACGTCTTTCTCCTCTCGCTGCTGTTCTTGTCGCATCCCGTTCGCTTGCAGCTCTTTCTGCTGTTGCCGCTGCTCTTCCTCTTCCTGCTGCTGCAGCACTTGCTCTGGGTGCTGTTGCTGCTGCTGATGCTGCAGGCGGGGGGAAACGGCGACCGCTTCGTTCTCTTCTTCTTCTGCTTCTTCTTCTTTTCCTGCGTCTTCGTCTTGGTGGTGGCCCGGCGTGCAGTCACCGGGCGATGCCGCCTGCTGCTGCGGGCCGAGGAGAAGCTGCAGAACGCGCTGCTGCAGGAGTAGCGGCTGCTGTAGAGTCTTCGCTTTCTTCGTTCTTTGCTCAGAAGGTGACTGTTGTAGGTGATGTCTGAATTCACTCAGAAAGCCGGGAGAAGCCGGCGTCGGCTGCAGACGGCGAACGTCTTGCGTGACAATGCCCTGCAGAAATCTTCGCGCTCACGACGACGGCCCAAGAAGGGAGAAAAGGAAAAGAAATGTGGACGAGGAGGACACACAGCCAGAAAGAGAACGAAGGCGGGAAAGGCAGGTGGTCAAGACAGGAAAAGAACAGAAGAAGACGGAAGCGAAAGGAGGGAAAAACAGGGAGAGGAAATGCTCAAGTACCTGCCGTACACATACGTGGAAACGCACACATGCACGTGCATACAAATGTATCTACACCGATAAACAAATATCGCTGTACTTCAATAACTCAACGAATACACATACACACCCATATTTATACGTGGATGAAAAAGTGTCTACACACGCGTATTTACACATATATATATATATGTATGAATCAGTAGCGTGGGACCAGTGCCTACACATACATATATATATATGTATATATGTATGTAGAGAGAGAGAGGAGCAACGTTACGGATATCTAAAAAATGCATGCGAATATAAACAAAATATATATGCAAATGTATAAGTACACATATATACGTACATGTAGATGCACGACTAATTCAAAACTATGGATGTAAACGTATGTGGACCAACAGGCAAATCAGTAAACAAGGAAAAGTAGTTGTTTTCACGTGAGTCTCTTCGCAGTTACTCTATACCTCTCTGCTCGTAAAAAACCACAAATGTGCACTTTCGTGTATAGGCGTCAAATTCACAAATCCATATATATTTACATGGACCTCCACATGTGTGCGTGCACATATATATATGCGTATATGTATATGGAAATATATGATTGCATATATATATATATATATCTGTGTCCCTCTTTCTCTCTGTCTCTCTCTCTCTACATATATATATATACGCGTATGTGTGTGTATACATATATATACATACATGTATACACACATACATATGCATATATACATATACACATATTTATGCATACATATATGTATATATATATATATATGGATAGATACACGCGGACATGTATATACAAACATATGGATGCATATACATATATATACACATATATAGTTGTCTCTCTCTCTCTATATATATATATATACACGCGTATGTGTGTGTATACACATATGTATATATATATATATATCTATACATACGTCTGCATGCTCATATACATATATACAGATATACACATATATATATAGATGCAGATGTGTATATACAAAAATGTGGACGCATACATATATATATATATATATGTATATGTATGTATGGTTCCCTCTTTCGTTCTCTCTTCTCTCTCTACATATGTATATGCGTATACAGAAATAAAAGACTGCATACATATACTTATATGTATGTATTTATGCGCATAGGTTCATATGAATGTCTATACGATTCGGTACAAATCTGTGTGTGTGTGTTTTTCATTGGAGAGTTTGTCTGTCTGTGTAATGTACGACTTTATGAGAATCCTGGCCCACGTCTACGGTCTGTCAACCTCCTCAGATGCGGTGGCAGTCACCGTTTACGCCTGCGCTGCCAATATTTCTGCGTATGTTGCGCACGTGTGTGTGTAAAGAGAGAAGCGCCTTCTTTGTGAAGAGGACGACGGAGTAGAAATGTCCGCGAAAGCATCATATGACGAGCAGAGAGGAAGTGACTTTGACCTACGCTGCAGCGTCGGGTCCGCTGACTTTGATAAGGCGTCGTGCAGGCAACGGAACAAGATATCCTTTTTCTTCTTTTTCTACAACGGCGCTACATCTGCGATTCTTGAGAAGTTTTTCTGTCGACAGAAATCTCCCAGCCTGTCGCGTGAAACGTTTTCCTCCTTCAAATGGGAAACTGCGTCCTCGCTGAAAGGCAGCAGCAGCAGCTGCTGCACCAGCAATGGCGGACGCCAACGCCGGGCAGGCAGCACCACCCCCTTGCGTCGTCAGCATCTTTTCTGCGGAGGAGGAAGTTCAACAAAGAACAGAGAGAAAAGGAGTGAAGAATAAGTTGGGAAGAGAGACGAAGAAGTAAAGGAGACACCGGAGAAATAAATACGAAAGGGAGGAGAACCGGAAGACGACAATGTAAAGGACGCAGAAAAAGAGAAGTAGTACAAGAAGGAAAGTTGAGAGACAGTGAAACAGCGAGAGAGACAAGAAATACGAAGGACGGACAAAAGGTGGGAACGGCGGAAAACGAGTGACGCCGCGAAGAGAAAGGATGGGCAGGAGAGACGAGAGAAATGTAAGTGGGAAGAAAAGGGGGGAACGGGAAAAAAAAGAAAAAAGGGGAATGAGAAGAGGACACCAGAAAGTGAGAGACGCTCAGATGGAACAAAGAAAAAAGTTAACAGACGGCGAGTCGAGAGAAGAGGGACAACGAGAAAAGAAGTGAAAAAAAGGGAGCACAGCGAAAAAAGAAGAAGAAGAAGCGAAGGAGAACACGGTGAAGAGAAAACGGAAAACAGCAACGGAACAGCGGAAAGAAAGGAACGACCGAAGGAGAAGGGATAAAGGAGAAAAGTCGAAGTGAAGTAAATACACAGAAGTGCACCCATCCTTTCTTTGCTGAAGGGGAATTCTGCCGCTGCAGACGGCTGCTGCCCTGTGCAGCTGCACCGCTTCAAGCTCTCAATTTACGAGTCGATAAAATCCCTCACATACTACTAACCCACACACAGGCGGAGAAAAAGAGAGAGACACACACACACACAAAGAGGAAGATATAAGTGAAAGGAGAAATACGTTCGAGAAGAGGGGCTCGGCTACATACCAGTAACGTACATGTTATATACATATATATACATACGTACATATATGTGGAGAAAGAAACAGACAGAGAGGGAGACATATATAATTGTGGAGAGAAAAAAGATAGAGACAGATTTAAGCAAATCGGAGAAATACGTTTGACGAAGTTGAGCTCAGCTGTGTACTACTAACGTATATATATATATATATGTATACGTGTCGCGAGAGAGAGAGAGAGACATATATACATATATATGTGTGGAGAGAGAAGGAGGGATAGAGAGACACAGAAACAACTTCAAACAAAGAATTATAAGAGGGTGACCTTCACTGTATACCACTAACGAAGACCTATACACATGCATATGAAGAGAGACATATAGAAGAAATTTCTCAGACGGGAAAAGACGAAGGAAAAAGTGATCCTCCCTATATAATATCAGTATGTCGCATATATATATATATATTTGTAGAAAGAGAAAAACAGAAAAGAAGGGGAGAAAGGTACGCTTGTGGGAAGGTCGTCTTCGATGTATACCAGTATAGTATATGTACACGTATATGGAAAGAGACAGAAAGAGGAAGAGGAAGAAAGATGAGAAAAACAAAGAATTCCTGTTGAGAAGCTGATTTATGCTGTACAAGACTGCACAACACATATACATATATATGTAAAGGTGATATGCGCTCTATGCGGGTAACGAATATGTGTGTACACAGACATATATGCACATATATATGTAGAGAGAGAGATGAATATAAAAACAAAGGGACACATAGATAACAAGATCACCTTGGCTGTATACCAGTATCGAATACACGCATGTATATACATGTATGCACATATGAAGAGACAGATGAGTGAAAGGTACATACACACATATACATATATGGAGAGACAGATGAGTAAAATGTATAGACGTATACCCCCAGATGGAAGGACAGATGAGTAAAACAAAGAATCACTCATAAAAAGGTTACCTCTGCCGCATATCAGTGACGAAGATATTGGGGAAAGACAGACATGAATAAAACGAAAGCATGCCTTCGAACAGATGAGTTGCACTGTATACAAGTACCACATACCACAAGATAGAGATATACTGACAAGAAATGGAGAAGAAAATGCAGTGTTGTGGATAAAGAAGAGGAAGAGGAGAAGACAAAAAAGACGGCGATGATCCGTAGGACTGCGGAGAAAAAGACACATTTTCTCTGACACTTCGCGTGCAGCTCAGCAATCGAACGTTGTTCGGCGCAGCGCTCCCATTTCTTATTCCGGCGAGCCCCGGGATGCTACGCAGCAGTCTACTCGAGGAGGACTTTTGAGGAGGAGAGGAGTGTCTGCGAAGACTTCCCCGGCGGCATGTATGCACTTCACAAAAGAAGCTCTTTTTGCTTCACCGTCTTCATCAGTGAGTTTATCCACACACATGCACGCGGGGAAAAGGGAAGAAGCGCGTTGTGGCCATCAAAGAGACCAGGCGTCTCGCTTTCACGAGCATGTAAGCAGTCGAAGTCACAGGACGCGATTGCCAAAAACTTCTCTCTTTTTTGTTATTCATCTTTGTCTCTCGCCAGTCGTATCGCGGCTGCTGCCATTTCTCACCCGTTTAGCCATTTCTCTCCTTGTCCTGCCTTCTTCTCCATGTGTTTGCAAGCGAGGCGCCACGGGAGAGGCGCGTGATTCAGACCGTCCTTGAACTAGGGTTCTGCCGCTGCTGAACAGGAAAAAAAGACGGGCAAACAAAAAAATCTCTTTGTCTTCTCATAAACAAACCTCTTTGCGCCTGCAACGTCTACCACAAATACAATGACGTTCACTTCCAGGAGAGGGTCTTTCACAACGCGGATCACCGTGTGTGTGTGCGTACGTGTATATGCCAGACGACTCATAAAAACATATACGTATATGACTATACTTGTAACTATTCCCGTCTGCACGGAGAGGTGCGTATACGCGTTTGTGTGTGTATATATATAAGGACGTGGAAACATACAGATATAAATATATATATGATTACATTTATATGTATGAAGAGTACACAAGTAGGTACGTAGCACACAGGTGGAAGTCGAATACACAAAGACACGAACATTCAACAAACATGTATCGGGTGTACATACACACGAGTGTATAGTAGAATATACAAAGACACGAACATTCAACGTAACAAACATGTATTCAAGTGTACATACACTCGAGTAGATAGGCAGGTACATCATATTTACGCAGTGCAAGAGAATTTCCTGTCAACCATGATGCCCTGTCTTTTCTCTAAAAGCCGCCGTCACACTCCCACACGTCCCCTCTGCATGTCTGCGTCAGCCCGTGCTCCTCCGGGTCCTTCACTTGCTCTGCTTGTGCAATTTCCTTCCTTCTACAAGGTGAAAGTCCGTACTTCCACGCATGCGTTGAAGTTTAAAACTAAGGCGTCAACGCAACAGCCGGAGCAAGCGCGCAATCCCGCTAAAATGAGAAGCTGTTGATTATCTACGACGCGTCACAAAACACTTCAACTCTACTGCGACAGCCGGCAGCAGCACGCACACAAGGCGGCGTTGTGGTGTATACGTACACCAAGCGGTCTCGGGGTGTACAACTACGTACGTAGAGTGGGTCTGCCAAGAGACATATATATACATACATATATATTTATACGTATAACTATTTCCCTCTCTCTCGTAATCAGCCTACCTCTTTCTCTACATATGTATTCATCTGTCTCTCCCTTTATATCCGGCTACCTGCTGAGTTCTATCTGTTTTCCCCAACCCATGGCTACTATCTGTCTGCTTCTACCTCTATCATTCTACTCATATCTCCGTATCAGTGTGTCTATCTCCCTGTATATTTTAACGCGCTTGATAGCAGCAGCTGGCACTAACGCTTATTTTTATTCTTCCACGGGTCAATCCGCCACCTGGCAAACACAATAGCGTACACATATATATATATATATATATGCATACATATATGTATTTCTTTATGTACATGACAACACCTTCAATAGTTCCCTTCTGATTTACTACGCGGGCACACTCACTTGCGTCCACACACATGTATGCATACATGAATATATGCATGCATATATACATACCTATCTGCACACGTACACATGTAAATGTACACACGTATGCATACGTACACACTGTTATATGTATATACGTACATATGTATATATGTATATATATATACATATATATACATGCGTACATACACACTACGTAGAGGATGAAGTTTCTGTATGTGTCGTGTGCGTGTCGTGGCGTGGAGCAGTGAAGAAGGAGATGTATCTCGGGCACTCAAGAAGCCTGCCTTTGTCTTTTGATGCGCAGCATGCGCTTCCACCCAGAAGTTACCTCGCTAGCAGTTCCTTCAGGTGTGGCACTCTCGTTTGCTGCGTTCCCCTTTCCCGCTATAAAAAAGTCATCTGCTTCATGCTAGTCTGTGAAAAAAATTCACTTGTGTGAACTTGCGGCCGCGGGGCTTTTTTTGTTCTCTCTCTCCCTTCTGCACGGTACGTCCACTGCAGTAAATCTCCTCAGCCTCATTTATGGACTTCTTTTTTCACTTCCGTGCAGCACGTGCCACGCCGCCAGTGGGAGGTGGTTGACGAGTGTACACATCTACACTACCCAGCAAATATACTGTAGAGAAGATTTCAAAATGATACAGAATACTGTGTTTGCAGTTTCTTCTGTAGCGTATATGACGATACACCGTTGAAACGATACGCACACGTTCAAACACGAGCATGATTACGGAACATCACGGCGAAATTCGCGTTCTACAGAGCGAGGTCTATTCAGATAAATTTATCTGGGAACAGACAGAACTCTTCAGCATAAGCTTCCGAGCTCGGGTAAGCTGTTCACCCCGTCCCTCTTACAGTGTTTCTTGCTATCTGTTTCGTGGTGCTATGGCAGCCTCACCACTATTATTGGGTGCTTATAATGGTGTGAGGGTGGCCGCCGGTAGCGCTATGGCAGTGCGTGTGGTGAGGGGAGAGATGTGCCGCAACATTGCCGCTGAGAAAGAAAGTCGAGAGAAAAAAGAGAGCAAACCTCGCAACAAGTCACATATAAGGGACGAACTGGCAGACGACGCAGGATGAGGTGGAGCATGCAACGATGAGGCTGAAGGTGAGTAGGAAGAAGTATTACGTGCACCTCTACTTGTGGCAAATCTTGAAGGGAAACGTGCGTTACAGTGAAAAAACGGATGCACCATCTGCAGACCTACAACAGAAAACAGGAGACAAAAGAGACGAAGACCGTCTTTGGGTCTCCTCCGTTGTAGGCTCTTCCTGTGGCTTATACTGGCAGACATGTAGTGCTTCCCATACAGTCGTCGAGCATCCAGATAAGATTATCAAGCAGGTGCGTGAGTATGGCACGCGTAGCCCTGAGCGCACAAGAACACGACGGGCGGTGATACGGCAGTAATGCTAGTCTTCGTAACAGGCCAATTTGTTACCATGAAAGGAAGCGAGAATTGTGCGAATTAGGGAGACACACCTGTAAATTGAGCTACTAAACCCTCCAAAAGGGATAAATATCTGCGCCGAGACAAGAGGCTGAGTGGACCGACTGATGAACGTGGTCGCCTGAGAAACCGCGCGTCCGGCCGCGCACCGCAACACATCAAAGGATTTGTACGGCAATAATGAAGTGAAGAAGATCCCAAATGCAGAAATACGTGAAGGGATTGATCGAAAACGCTGTCAAAGGGCAACTTACTCGTGGAAGGGCGAAAGCGAGGAGAAACTCACTAGAAATTCCTTTCAAACCGAACCATGTACAGGAACAGCTGTGCAACTCTGGTGTGTGTACAGCCGAGGACACTACAGCGTGAAATTAGTTCACAATGAAGAGATTATTAACTGAGAACACGGCCAATAGCGAAAGGTGTACACCGGAACACTCTGAAAAGCGAAATTTTGGGAAAAGTGTTGGCACATCACACGGTTTCGTTCCCACGTGCTCGACCACGCTGTCTAGCTTCCGCTGGGAGTTGCAGTCTCGATGTCTGCGCACACATCTCTCGCCGCATGCAATCAAATTTGCCGTTTTCAATACCTCAGCACACATGTGCCGCTCCTTCACACGTACATATGCCGAGTTTGTGGCATTTTGTGGAAGTTGTACTATATTGCCAACGTAGGGCGAAATGAATGGAGTATGCGGCACTCTGAAGAAACAGATCTCTTTCTCGCGCGTATAGGCCTGTAGACATGCAGCGGTGTGGCGCGGGTATACGGATATGTACACATTTTTGATATGGACGTGGACACGTATATGAGGGAAGGGTCTTATGAACCTTTGCGGAACACTCACAGCTATAATCTACTAATGCGATGTAAGAAATCCGGGACTACTATTAAATATGTCGGTCGTTCTTTCTCATGACCAGCGGTCTCCTTCCATTTGAGCGGCCCCGGGTGCGGGAGGGCCTGTGTCTAGTACCTTGTACTGTTCATAAAGGAATGGCGAAGAAATCTAAAAGGAGATATTTGCACGTGAAAGTGAAGAGAGAATGTCGGTTTGGAAGGGGAAGAATTGAACATAGTCGGAACGTAGGAGGAAAACGGAATGTAGAACGAGAACAGACAGACGACCTGGCCGGAAGAAATTGTGCGGTTAATGTCGTATTTCAGCGAATCCAAGACATGAAGAGGAAGTGAAGGACTTGAACCGTTGGAGTAACGGGTCGCCGCGGACCAGCGGTTCTAGAGAAAGACGCGAGATATGCGGGCGGCGAAAGGGTGAAATTTAAATTCGAAAGATATGAAATGTGTAACACCGCGAGCAAGATCTTTCAGATAGAATAAAATAAAATCGACCTCCATGACACGCTTTGTTCAACCCGCTAATGTCTTCTTCAACATAGTCCAGGACGGGAAGTCGGGAAGTAAGGCTTGAAGTGGAACAATTTTCCCATGTAGGAAGCCCCTGCCCTAAGCAAATAGAACGCGTGTGCAGCGAATCATGTGTCGTCAGCATATAGATCAAAACACAGTGAAGAATGAGAGTATGTGCCTCTGTTAATGTGTTAGTGAACCTAAAGGTGAGTCTGAAGCGTGGACCTGCACACATAACCTTGTCCGAGCCATGGTGTGCGTCATCTAGATTCAACTACCCTATCAAATAATGTGCTTTTATGTAAGACTTGGTACACACAGGCGTGTGCAGGTCCTACTGTAGTGTTTGTGAGGACACACAGACACACGGATGTGTGATTTGCCATCTTCTGCCAAAGTACTGACTTATACTGACACATAGGACAATATGTATATATGTGTATAGACACTTATGTATGTGTATGTATATTTTTATTCTCCTACACCCATAGAGCTTTCTGGTGTCTGTACCTTTTTCTTCACTCACAAAAATGATTTTGTATTTTCAGTAAGATGCGACTATGACATCGCGTGTTTTGGCCTCCTTCTTCAGAGGGGGGGCTGGCGCCTGCGTTTTGTCGACCCAGTTCTCTGCTCCTACGCCGCGTGGCACAAACTTGACGAAACTCTTGTATTATCGTGTGCACTCCACTATAATTTTTGATGAACCCACCCCCGGCCGGTTCCCGTAGTTTCGCCAATTCTGTCACAACGAGCTTTCTATACGCCGTCCTTACTATCGAATCTCCTCTACGTCTTCCACATTATTGGCACACTCGTTTATTCTCTCGATGCTGTCGGGCTCATTCTTTTCTTCTTAGGGCCAGCTTCACAGCTTCACAACTGCCAGAAAAACCGACTTCCTGCAGTTCCGCCCCTCACTAATTTTTCTCTTCCTGTCCTTGCGGTACTTCTCACACCCGTCTATCGTTATAATAACACTTTGAAGACTGTTCACCCTTTCGTACACTTCCTCTTCACACACGTGTTCTCCCGGACGTAGTCTCTGTATCGATATTTTTTGTCCTTTACCATCTGTGTGTCTCGGATTTTCTCTTCCGCTCACTTACCCTAGTGACAGTTGGAGTGTTATCACATGCCAAAAACTCGTACGGCAGATGTTTGCATCCTGGAGAGGTAGCGTTACTCTCTTTCTTGGACGTAAACTTCTTTTCTTTTTTGCGGTTGAGATCCCTTGCTGCGACACACATATGTGTGTAATAATTGTTCACTGTCACGTAACGAACAGCGCCGGCGTCTACATCCGTTTTGCGATTTTCTTGCTCGCTGCCTCTCCTCCGTTCTCTGTTGTATTTTGCTACCACGTGTGTGACTCCATCTGCTTCCTACTTTCAGAGAACACCTTCTTTTTCTCGTCGTTTTCCTGTTCTTCTCGACTGCTACGTGCCCTTCCCTTTTTCTTGTCCTCGTCTTGTTTTCTCATCTTTGCTTTCCTGTCCGTCTTCCTCACGACCCTCGCTACTCCCCCTGTCTTACGTTTCCTCCTCTCTTCTTCCTCATATTCACCTCCTTTGTCTCTTTTCTGTAGTCCGTTTTCCGTTCCGTCCCCCTTCTCCCCTCACACTTTCCTTCTTCACATGCTGCCCCTTCTTAAAAGCTGAATTTCTGCACCTGGACTTCACTTCTTGGGGAGATGCACGCGCCTCCAGATGTCCCCTTGCGGGCCGCAAGGCGAACAACACCTTCTGGCGAACTTTTTCTTTCACTATTGCTCCACTCGAAGACAGCACGTCCTCTCTATTCTTTTTCTTCGTTTTTTTGTTCTTTTCCTTTCTCCTATTCTCTCTCCTTTTCGTCCTCTCCTCGGTTTCCCGTATTTTCGCTTGTCTGTTCTTCTCCTTCTCTATTGTGTCCTTCTTCCTTTGTCGTTTCCTTCCCTTCTTTTTCCGTCCCTGTCCTTTCTCGCTCTTTCTGTGTCCCTTCTCCATTTTCTTCCCCCTTCCCTTTCGCCTCTGTAACTTCGTATTCTCCACCTTCTACATCTCGCACTTCTCAGTGTGTCCACATTTCCTTCTCGTTCTCCAGTCCCTCTCCTCACTCGTGTCTTCCCTTTTTTCCGTCGTCTGCTCCATCTTGTGCGCCTCCTCCGTCTTCCTCTTTTCCTCCGTCTTCCTCTTCTCCTCCGTCTTCCTCATCTTCTCCGTATTCCTCGTCTTCTCCGTATTCCTCCTTTTCCCCTTCTCCTTTCTCTTCTATTTTCTCTCTGTCTTCTTCCTTTTCTTCTTTTGCAGACACTGGTCCCGCCTTCCCGTCCTCTTTGAGTCCACTCCCTGTATCGCATTTTCCCTCCTTATTGTCTACGTCCTCATCTTCTTTCTGTGTACATTCTCCTTCTTGTCCTTCTTCGTTCTCCTCTTTTTCTTCTCTTCCACCGTCTGCCTATGCCTCACCTCCTCCTTTTGCTCTTTCGCTTTCTTCGTCTCGTTTTCTTTGCATTTGTTTCCGCTTGTCTTCTTTTCGTTTCTTTTCCCTCTCCTGCGCCTCGCGCCATTTGCTGTGGCATGCGTCTCTCGCCGGACCACCTAGCAGCGGCCGCAGCAGCACGAGTGTGGCCTTACACAGGCGTCCAAGCTTGCCACTTCACTGCTGCGTGAACAGCACGTGCTTGTCAAAGACAAATATAAAATGTTTTAACCCCGCCCTGCCAACACAGAATCAAACACGTTTACCAGCACCCAGCTCCGCAACGCCAGCAGCAAGTGCTGCTCCAGCGGCAGAAGCAGCAGCAACAGAAATAGCTGCTGCGACAGAAGCGGACCCAACAGTTGCCGGAGCAGCAGCAATAGCAACAGGTGCGCGCTGGAAGTCGATGTGTAGTCCAGCAACACCAGCAGAAGCAACAGGAGGAGCAGGAGGAGCAGGTGGAGCAGGTGGAGCAGGAGTAGGAGCGAGAGCAGCGACAGCAGGAGGAGCGGGAGCAGGCGCAGGCGGATCAGGAGCAGCAGGATGCTTAACAAGGAGAGCAGCAGCACACATCGCAGCAGGACACCAGGGAAAACGCAGAGAAAGATTAGCGTCCAAAGGCAGTTGCAGTGAAGAGAGACGAGCAGCAGCACCAGCAGCAAGAGACAGAAAGGCGGGGGGAGGGGACGTGTCTGAGCGAGAGGAGGCGGGAACTGCAGCGCCAGCAGATGGTGCAGGGCCCACGGCAGCAGCAAGTGATGCAGAAGCAGCAGCAGACGCAGTGGCAGAATCCGACAGAACAGGAGAAAAAGCAGCAGCGGGACGAGAGGAGGGGAGAGAAGAAGAAGGCGCAGCACCAGTAAAGAAATATGACGCGTGTTGGTGGGAAGCAGGAAAAGGAGAAGGAAGAGGAACAGCAGCAGCAACGAAAAGGAAGAAAGCAGGAGATGGTGCGGGAAACCTGGCGTTTTCTTCGTTTCTGTCCCACCCTGCCATACTTGCCTACATCAACAAACTCCACTTGTCACTGCAATATTCATTCGTACAAACAAAAATTTTGTGTACGTGTGCGTCGTTTTTGCCTCTGCATGCGTTTCCCCCTGGCGATGCTTTTGCCACGTTTCCTGCCCCTCCTTCTCCTGCTGCTGCTCCCAGTGCTGCTGCGCCTGCTCGTGCTGCTGTTGCTGCTGCCAGCACCTTCCGCTTCTGCTCGCTTCCGCTGCTGCCGCTCCCTGGGTCACGCACAGAAGCCGGACGCTGCTGCGAGACATCTCCCAGAAGGACGCTGCACCACATCGCTGTAGCATCTGCAGCAACACCTTATGCAGCAGCAACAGCAGCAGCAAGGCCCGCAGCCGACGGAGAGCGTCTTGTTGAGGCAGCGGGGGCGGGAGATTGTGGGCGTGGAGCGGCAGAAGCAGAGACGGCAGCCGCAGCAGCAGGAGCAGCAGCAACAGCAGCCGAGGACGCAGGAGGAGCCCTGAGAGCAGCACAGACAGCAGCAGAAGGAGGAAGACAGGAAGCAAGCAGGGCAGCAAGAGCAGCAGCAGTGGGAAGCACGTTCCCTCGTGCTGTGTTGCAGAGCCAAGACAGGTGGGAGCGAAGACGAAGCGGAGCGCTGGTGGGGCAGCAGCAGCACTTTGATGCAGCAGCAGCAGCAGCAACAGGGCCAGCAGCAAGAGGAGGTGAAACAGGCGCACGGGGTGCAGCGGGAGGACTGTCTCCTTCTGAAATAGTGCGTGCGTTTCAAGCAGCAGCAGCTCTTCCCTCGGCAAAACATGAGCTGCTGCATTTGATGAAGTGTACAGATCTACACCAGCTGCTTGGGAACCAGCTGGCGGCATGCATGGCAGCGGCTGCAGAGAGCTGCAGGGCCTCCTCCCACCACAGTGCCAGCAGCAGCACGCGAAGAGGCAACAGCAGCGCAAGGAGACTGCGAGGGATAGACGAGGAAGGGGATAATGAAGGAGAGGAGAGTCGAGAGAGAAAAGAAGAGGAGGAGGACGAGGAGTGGTGCAACGTACAAAGAGACGCCTTTTGGTTCCGTTGCGCGGGCCGGCTGCTGAAAGGAGAAATGCTCAGCAAACTACGAGTGAGTTCATATGTTTTGAAGAAAACTTTCCTCAGCTAATCTTCTCCAAAGTCACCTCTATTTCTATCCGACCTGCACCTGGGAAACACGCTGTCAAACTTCCTTTCTCTTTCTACTCTCTCTGTCTCTCTAAGTGTCAATAACATATACATGTATATACACGTATATGTTTTATGCGTAGAAGGACCTGCATTCATCGAATACGCTATCGAATATTTCGTCGTCTTTCTGCCCTCTTCTTCTGTCTCTCTATCTCTCTACGTATTAATCAACATACTGACATACACATATATATATATATGTACGTATGTATGTATTTTCACGCGTATGTCTCTGCTGTGCCGCAAAGACTGATAGTAGTCTACTCGTGCCTACGTGATAGCACAGTAGGTGCCACATATAATACAAATGTAAAACGCCTCGGTCACACATGGATATTATTATATCTATACATATATATATACATATGTCTATATATACGTATATATATGTATATATGTATATATGTATAAGACGCCACATATATTTGTGGCTCTCTGCTGCATGTAACCCCCCACCATATATATTTGAGTGTGTGCGTATAGAGCGAGAAGCCGTCTGGGTGAATTCTCTGAAGCATTCGCTTGAACAGGCAAAAACACACACGTATACATATATACATATGTATAGATGCAAAGGTACGATTGCACTTGCCCCAGATCACACAGATATGAATATATCTATTTATATATATGTATAGGTATATGTGGTCTGCGCATGAATACGTTTGCGCAGCCTGTACATACACATATATATGTAAGCACTATTATGCTTGCGCAGACCACACCTGTGTATCTATGTATGTATCTATATACATGTATATGTATATAATGTATATATATAGGTACGATTACGTCTGTGCATACCACGTATATATATGTATGGAAGCACCTCTGCATGTGCGCAGAGTATAAATATATGTATATGCGTAGGTGACCGACTGTATTTTCGCAGGCGACGTGCTGCTGGCAGAGGGCGTGACTCTGTTTCGTGGGGCACGTTTTTTGAGATGAGCGGGTGGTTGCTGCACCTCTGTTACTGACACGTTTAGACAAGGATAGAGAGACATGCCTGCGAGACGCTGGGGACCCTCGATACATCTGTGAAGACGCTGAAGAGGCGCAAGCTGTGCCTGCTGCACGCGCCAAGAGCGGTGAAAGCCTGCGTAGAACTCACCCATTCGTCTACTCTCCATGGGATAATAGAGTCACATTCTGCGGAGAGTCTCGCTTACAAAAAGTCGTCTTCTTTCTCATCTCATGTACAGAAACCTACACGTAGTACATCTTTATCTACATGTGTAAAAGCCGGTACAGACAGTCTACCCTTATACACCGGTAGTTGTGTTCGGTGCATATATATGTATATGTATATATATATGTATCGATGCAGGGTTCTATAGGAGTATGTAAGTGGGCCTTCACGTATATATGCATATATATATATATATATATAGACAGTCTACCCATATACACCAGTATCTGTGTAGATATTTTGGTGCGTATAAATATGTATATATATATATTTATACATATGTGTATCTATGCAGGACTCTATATATAACTGGGCCCTCATATATATATATATATATGTATATATAGTTTACCCGTTCACAACAGTATCTGTGTACATGTTTCGGTGCGTATGTATGTATATATATATAGGTGTATATAACTGGGCCTTCACGTATGTATACGTATGTGTACACAGACAGCCTGCCCATATACACCAGTACCTGTGCATATGTTTCAGGGCGTATAAAATATATATATCTATATATATGTACTCTATGAAGGGTTCTACAGGTGAGCATAACTCGGCCTTCACATATATATACATATATGTAAGAGAGAGAGAGAAGAAAAAGACAGAGACAGTCTACCCATATTCACCAGCGTCTGTGTATATATTTCGGTCCGTATACATAGGTATATATATATAAATGTGTGTATCTGTGCAACGTTTTATAGGTGTATATAGCTGAGCGTTCGCGTATATATACGTAGGCGTTCAACATGTAAAAATGTACCTCTGTGTATGAGCACGCGAAAGCAGGGCTATCCTACATATGTATAGGGCATGGTCGTCATTCGCATGAAGTCTGTTGCTGCTGCGGGTCATGCCGCTGGTGCAGCTGCCAGTGGTCAGTCGTGTTGCTGCTGCCCTGGCAAAGACCGACGTTCTCCTCTTTCAACGGCTGCCGGAGCTGGGCGACGGCGGCAGCGCCACGTGCTTCTCAACTGCTTCGCAGCTGCAGCACGGGCAGCCGCAAGCGCAGGCAGAGCAACGGCAAACGCTGGTGAACGAGCAACAACTGAGCCAGCAGCAGAGGGAACCGAAGGAAGAGAAGCAGACTGAGACGGAGAAAGGGCAGCAGATGCAGACGCGGCAGCAGAAACGTCAGATGCGAGTACGGCAGCAACAGGAGCAGCAGCAGAGGCACGTGGGGCAGCAGCAGCAGCAGGAAGAGCTAGAACGAAAGGGGAAACAAAAGCAGTGTATGCATGCTAGTGGTGCAACAGTAGCAGCCGTCGCAGCCCCGCGGTCTTTGCAGCGCTCGTTGTTGCGTGCGTCGTCCTGGGTGGTGCACCGAATCTATTTTCGGATCCTAGAAAAAATCATAGGCGAACTGCAACTTATTTCTTGTTCTTCTTCTCCTCCTTCCTCTTTCTCTACTCCTTCCCGTCTTTCTTCTTCTGTAGAGCCTTGCAGCAGCAGCAGCGTAACAGGCAGCAGCGGCAGCAGCAGCGGCAGGGGCAGGGAACCAAGCGACACTTCGCTGGTCAGCGTGCTTCGCAGCAGCAGCAGCCACAGCGGAGGGACGGACAGCAGCAGCGCCGTCAGCACTAGCCTACAGTCGGGCGGCAGCAGAAACTTAGACGGCAGCAGAAACTCGGACAGCAGCGGAAACTCGAACGGCACCAGAAACTTGGACAGCAGCAGAAACTCGGACAGCAGCAGAAAGTCGGACAGCAACAGGAAGTCGGACAGCAGCAGAAACACGGCCAGTAGCAGACGCGGGATGCACGGCTGCGTAGAAGAGCAGAGGAGAGAAGTGGTGGAAGCAGTTCTTCAGATTACCCGGGCCTTCGCGTCGCTTCAGCGCAAAGTAGTCGACGGCTTGCAAGTGCGGCAACAGCAGATGGAGAAGCAGCTGCTGCGGCTCAACGCTGCGCGTCGTGCCAAGGGAAAACGAGCGGCACCAGCAGCTGATGTCAGCCTTTCTCCCAGAGCCACTCCTGCCCCTCCTGCTCTGATAAAGAACGCAAGTAGGACCCGGCCTCTGCTGCTGCTGCTACGAAGAAGAAGAAAAGGCGCCCACGTGATTCAACATACACCTACATTCACACAGACGCAAATGCATATCACAGGACATGTATATATCTATATATATGTATACGTGAATGTATAGAGAATAGTGTTTCGACTGCTGCTGCGGTGCCTGTCTATGTGTTGCTTGTACTCCTGCTGCTGCTGTTCCTGTCGTAGCTGCTGATGAACCTGCCGATGGTGCTGTTGCCGCATCTACGCCTGCTGCACACTGCTGCTGCGTCGACACCTCGTGCTCCCCCTTTTCTCCTCGTTCCCCTGCTGCCGCTGCTTTCTCACATCTGCTGCCGCTGTGCATCTTGCCCTTCCTGATTGTACCTCTGCTATTGATTCTGAACGTGTTTTTGCTGCTTCGAGAGCTGCTGTGGGCGCTGTTCGGGTCCTGCCCCGTTGCCTCTTCACTGCTGCCGCTTCTCCTCTTGCTTTGACTGCTGCAGTTATTTCCCGGCTTCTTCTGCTGCTTCCCTTGCCGTCGCTTCTCACGCTGTGTGAGGCTCCCTTCTTTGTTCCTGCCCTGGTTACCGTTACTGCTTCAGCTGGTGCTCCGGCGACTATTCTGCCCTGCGTCCTCGTCCTGCTACTGTTAAGACTTTGACGTTGCTGCTGCTACTACCTGTACGCTCTTGCCGATGGTGGTTCTCCTGTGCTGCTGCTGCTGCATACTGCTGTTGCTATTTCCTCTATGCTGCTGCTGCTGCTATCACTTCTAACAGCTGCTGCTGCTCCTAGATGCTCCTGCTGCTGCCATTGCTTTCGAACTGCTGATGTTGCTGGTGCTATTAGATGACACTGCTGCTGCTATTACTTTCGAACTGGTGCTGCTACTACTAGATGCTGCTGCTGCTTCCAAGTTGCTGCTGCTGCTGTGAGATGCTGCTGCTGCTCTCTCGTCGCCGGTAATCCTGGCGCGTGCCGGATGGCTCTGCTTCAACGGCAGCTACCGTGACTGCAAGCGTGACTCCTGCCTCTAACTTCTTGAAGATTGCTGCTTCGCTGCTACTTCTGTTTTGCTGCGTTTCCTCTCCCAGAAGACGACTACGGCAGCCACTGGTATTACTGCTGTTGCTGCTGTGCAAAAGGCTACAACGGCTTGTGCAACTGCTGCTCCTGGGGCTGCCACGGCTGGTGCCGGTGCTGCTGCTGTCGATGACGCTGATACCTCGCGTGGTCTGCTGACTGCTGCTGCCGCTGCTTCTGCTGCTGCTGCTGCTTCTGCTGCTGCCGCTACT
>KL647315.1:7527-99889 GCA_000727475.1 Sarcocystis neurona | reverse complement strand
GCTGCCGCTGCTTCTGCTGCTGCTGCTGCTTCTGCTGCTGCCGCTACTTGTGCTGCTGCCGCTACTTGTGCTGCTGCCGCTACTTGTGCTGCTGCCGTTGCTTCCGCTGCTGCCGCTGCTTCTGCTGCTGCCGCTGCTTCTGCTGCTGTCGCTGCTTCTGTTGCTGCCGCTGCTTCTGCTGCTGCTGTTGCTTCCGCCGCTGCAGCTGCTGCTGCCGCTGCTGCTGCTGCCACTGCTGCTGCTGCCACTGCTGCTGCTGCCACTGCTGCTGCTGCTACTGCTGCTGCTGGTGCAGCTGGTGCAGCTGCTGCTCGAAGTAGTCACGCTGCTGCCCTTCGCGCTGCTGCCGCTCGTGCAGCTGCTGCGGCGCGCGGTATTCACGCTGCTGCTGCTGCTGCCGCTGGGCCTTTTCCCGTTTAGGAGGGTGCAGGTGCATGGGCAGCTGGTGATATGGCGCTGCTGCTGGGCTTTCCTCTGCGTGCTGGTGTTGCTGTCTTTGAAGCCGCCATCAGCGTGGCTGCGGCTTCGCTTCCCCTGCTGTTGCTGCTGGTTTGGGTGTCCCTTCTTAATGCGCTGCTTTCTCCCCTTTTTTTGCGCTGGTGCTGCACCAGATGACGCTACTTGTTCCGCGCTTCCCTCTGATACTGCTGCTGCAACTGCGACGGTTCGCCATGCTGCTTCTGCTGCTGCTCATGCTGCTCCTCATGCTGCTCCTGCTGCTGCTCATTCTGCTCCTCTTGCTGCTCATGCTGCTCCTGCTGCTGCTCGTGCTGCTGCTGCTGCTCGTGGTGGTGATGCTGCTGCTGCTGCTCAACGATACTGTTGTGTATGACGCTGCTGCTGGCCCTGTAGTTTGTTTTTCTGTGCCGTCCATTGCAGCTGGTGTCGCTCCTGCAGCCGCACACGCAACTGGAATGAAGTGTATCCGGGGGGACTCTTGTTTTTACGAGGCCGTTGCGGCCGTGCATGCGCAGCTCGACGACACGCAGCAGCAGCTGCAGCAAGCCTGCCTTTTTTTTCATTTTTTCTTCGGGCGAATAGCAGAACAACTGCTCTTGCTGCTGACGCTTCCTGGAGCTCCTGGCGTGCCCACGCCAGACGCGAACACGGTAGGCGGCAGCAGGCCGGACACCTGCAGTAGCGGAGACAGCAGCAGCAGCAACAGCAACAGCAGCAGCTCTGGGGGCGCCGGCAACGGCAGGGACAGCATCGGGGGCATCGGCAGCATCCAGGCGAATCACGGCAGTGGGAGCAGCAGCAGCAGCATCGGCGTGGCGAGGAGCAGCATCAGAAGCCAGGCGAATAGCAACAGCAGCAACAGCAGCAACAGCAGCAGGAGGAAAGCAGTGCTGCTGCCGCATAGCTCTTTCATAAACCGAATGAAAGTTGTCAGTCAAGAAGGACATCAGGCTTCTTCTTGGGAAAAAGTGGAGCAATATTTGTTGTGCGGGGAAGATGAGAAGCAGCCGCGGAAGTTGGCTGTTGCGGGGCGCCTGAGGCAAGAGAAACAGCTACAGCTGGCACCAGCTCAGCGGCGGCAGCAGGTTGTTATACCGGCGGAGCCGCCGCAGCCCTGTGAGCTGGGGGACGCGCATCTGCTGCTGCAACATCAGCAGGAACTCTCCCCGGCAGTCATCCCACTGCAGGGACAGCAGCCATCAGCAGTAAGAGATCCGTCACAGGACAAGCAGCAGCAGCAACAGGGGCAACGACGGCAGGGGACGAAGGAAGCAGGTGGGCCACTGCAGGAACAGCAGACATGGGAAGAGGAGGAACAGGGAGAGCAGCAGCAACAGCAGAGAGAGGACTTCAAGAGTTTTTGTAGTAGCCGCTGCTCGCTGCTGCAGCAGCTGTCCCCAGCAGCCATCGCCCGCGCGCTGCTGCCCATCGCCTCAGCCCTGCGGTGGACTCAAGAGGGCGCCGTCCGCCTCGTGTTCAACAACAAATCGCTGCATTTTGCTGCTGCTGCGTCTTCTCCTCTTGTCGCGGGGACACGTGCTGCTCCTGCTTCTTCTTTTGTCGCTGTGGCATCTGCTGTTGCTGCTCCATCTCCTCGTGTCGCTGCGACCTCTGCTACTGCTGCTTCATCTCCTGTCGCTGCGGCATCTGCTGCTGCTGTTGCTTCTTCTCCTCTTGTCGATGGGGCATCTGCAGCTGCTGCTTCTCCTTCTTCTCCTGTCGGTGATGCTTTGACTGCTCCCTGTGCCCCTCCTGTTGCTTCTTCTGCAACTGGTCGATTCTCCGCTGCTGCTGCTGCTCCTGCCTGTTGTTCTTCTTCTTCTTCTCGTCCTTCTCATGCTGTTTTACCTGGTGCTGCCGCAGACCCTGCTGCTGCCGAATCCGCTGCACCTGTTTCGTTTTGTCCGGCTCCA
Organism: Sarcocystis neurona; assembly: GCA_000727475.1. Classification (NCBI taxonomy): domain Eukaryota; phylum Apicomplexa; class Conoidasida; order Eucoccidiorida; family Sarcocystidae; genus Sarcocystis; species Sarcocystis neurona. The sequence goes on along the minus strand of KL647315.1, from coordinate 97,517 downwards.
ACTGCTGCGACCGCGTTTTCGCCGGGTTCGAAGCCGTTGGATCATACGTCTACCCATCGCGCTTCAAAGTGGGCTGCTGCGGTGTGGACGCAGCAGAACGCCAGTTCTCTTGCTACAACAGATCCTGCTGGTATTATTGCTGGTGAAATGGTCACTGCTGCTGCCGCTGAGCCGTGTGCTTCTGCTGCTGCTGTTTCTCGTGCCGCTACAGCAGGTGCCGTTCCTGCGGCTGCTGCCTACGCTGTACTTGTGGCCCCCGCTGCTGAGTCTCTGGCTTCTGGTCATATCTCAGAGGCAGACGCGGCTCCTGCTGCGACGACAGCAGCCGGAGGACCTGCTGCCAGGCCAGTGGACGCTGCAACTCGAGAAGCAGCAGAAGCTGCAACAGCAGCAGTAGCTGAACCAGCAGCAGAAGCTGCAACAGCAGCAGAAGCTGCAACAGCAGCAGAAGCTGCAACAGCAGCAGAAGCTGCAACAGCAGCAGAAGCCGCAACAGCAGCAGAAGCTGCAACAGCAGCAGAAGCTGCAACAGCAGCAGAAGCTGAAACAGCACCAGAAGCTGCAATAGCACCAGAAGCTGCAATAGCACCAGAAGCTGCAACAGCAACAGAAGCTGCAATAACAGCAGAAGTTGCAATAGCAGCAACGGCAAGTAAATCCGCCCTTTCACCTATGTCCTCGATCTTAGATGCCGCACTTCTCTCTCATCTCCGCGTGCCTGTGGTCGTGTCCGCGCCTTCCGCGCCGCAGCAGCAACAGCAGCAGCAGGACGTATGCAGCAGCAGCAGCAGGAGAGGCAACAGCAGCACAAGTGGAAGCGGGAGGAGCAGCAGCAAGAGTCACAGCGGCAGCGGGACGTGTGACCGTCTGAAAGAGAAGAACAGCAATGACAGCAGCAATACTTGTACGACCCACAACGCCAGCGCCAGGACCCCGGGACGGTGCATCAGCGACCGCTCCAACTTCAGCAGCAGCAGACGTGCTCCTGAAAGCAGCAGGTGTGGTCAGCCTAGTGCTACGTCGAGCAGCATAGTCAGCAGCAGCAGCAAGTCTGGTGCGATAGCGCAGAAGGACAACAGCAACGCGCTGCCTCCTGGCGCAGCAGAAGCAGCAAGGGAAAGAGCCGCTTCCACTGGTGGTGCTTTTCTTTGCATGCCTGCTGAGATTGTTGCAGCGTCGGCAGCAGGTGGGGAATGTCCGGTGCTCGCTGCGGCTGCTGCTCGGAGAAAAAGCCTTCGCGTAGAAACGGCAGCAATTTCGGCTGGGGCTGCGGTGCTGCATGTCCTGCCCAGTTCATCCACACAAGTCGCGGAAGAAACAGCAGGAGCGGGACCAGGAGGAGCAGCAAGAACAGCTGCCGAAGCAGCAGCAGCGGCCGTAGCTAGCGGGAAGTATTCCACCTGTCTGCATGCACTAGTGGCGCTCCTGGCTTCGACTTTGCTGCAGCAGCAGCAGCCACTCACGCGGCTCTCTGTTGCTGATGTACTACCGGTTTACGTCCGCCTCAGCCGCAGTTTCTACGACGCTCCTGCGGCTGCTCGGTTGCTGCTGCAGCTGCGTTCTTCGTCTTCACCGCTGGCGCCGCCCTCTGCTATCGCATCTGCTACATCTGCCTTTCCTTCCCCTGGTGCTGCGGCGCTGCCGTTCCCGACTTCCCGTGCTGCTGCTGCTTCTTCTTCGCACACTGCTGCTGCGACGTCTTCGTCCCGACTACCTGCCGCTCCTGCTGCTTCTTGCCTTCCTCCTCAGCAACTTCCTGCTGCTGTTGTCTACCAACCTGCTCCTTCGCCGCCGCGTCCTGCTGCTGTCTGCTTTTCTTCTTCCTCGCCAATCTCTCCCTCAGGCGTTTCGACAACGCATCCCTGCTCCAACGTCGAGTCGCCTGGATTCGCTTCTTGTTCTGCTGAGGAAGACGCAGAAGCAGTAAAAACCGAGAAAACAGCAGCAGCCGCAGCCCCTGCTCCGGCGTCTCACGCAGCAGCGCAACAGATTCCTGCTGCAGTCGCATCACCACAGCAGCGCCAGCAGCTGCAGCAGATCAAAGCAAATTGCCACCTTCTCACATTTTTGCCTGCGCTGCCGTTGCACGTTTGTGCTGCTGCTCTGCCGTGTGACTACTTTCCGCCTGCTGCCGCTGCTCGTCCTGCCTGTGTTGCCCGCGCCACTCCCGTAGGTCGTCCGCTTCCCGGTGGAGCATTGTTGCCTCCTGCTGCTGCTCCTGGTGCGTCTCGCCCTCCTGCTGCTGCTCCTGGTGCGTCTCGCCCTCCTGCTGCACTTTGTTCTTCCTCTCCTGCTGCAGTAGCATCTGGCGCGGCTACAATAAGCGGACTTGCTGCGGTTGGTGAACCGTTTTATCCTTTGGCTGCTGCAGCGGCTCCTTGTCCTTCTGCTGCTGCTGCTGATTATTCAACGACTTGTGAAGCGTGTCACGCGCTTGCCCTCGCTGCAGCCGAAACGACGCTAACGCCGCGGAGGACAGCAGCAGAAGCAGACGCAGCGGCAGCGAGTCGGACGCAGGGGCGCGTTGCTACTATACTGCCCTGGCGAGACGTGCTGCTGGCGCTGCTGCACCGCCTGCTGCAGGATCCGAGCGTCTTAATAAACGAAATTGCGAAGAGCGATATTCCCTCATTCATGTTGACGCTAGTGCAGCAGCTGAAGGGACGTGAAGGAGGGTTGTGTCTCCCTCTCCATCTTCTACACGGCAGCAGCAACAGCAGCGCCAGAGACAAGAGCAGCGCCAGCCGCAAGAGCTGCAACAGCAGCAGCAGCAACAGCAGCAGCAGCAACAGCAGCAACAGCAACAGCAGCAGCAGCAACAGCAGCAGCAGCAGCAATAGCAGCCACAACAGCAACAGCAGCTGCAACGGCAGCAAGAATACCATCAGCAGCAGCAACAGCAGCAGTTGCAACAACACCAGCAGCAGCAACAGCAACGGTTGCAACAGCAGCAACAGCAACAGCAGCAACAAGCGCAGCAGGTCTATCAGGTACGCTGATAAGGGGCGGATGTGTAGCCGCCCTGAGAGCCAGAGCTGCACCGACAGCAGCTACAGCAGCAGGGGCACAAACACGAGCAACAGCAGCCGCGACGGCAGCTGGAGCGCGTCGGCGGCTGCCACAGGAGGCACCAGACGTAAAAGAAGCGGACGACCTGCCGCCGCACCTGGTGCAGCAGCTGCTCCTGCGTGTGCTCCAGCAGACGCACTTACTGCTGCTGCTGCTGTACGCGAGGCTGCTGCTGCTGCAGCCGCTGCCGTTGCTCCGGTGGCGGAGGCCGCCTCCCGTCGAGGGGACGAGACGGCAGCAGCTGCGTCAAACACCGTCGCAGAGGCGTCCCCCAGGAGCCCCGCAGCAACAGCAGCACCGGCATGGAACCGGGGAGGAACATCACGAACGGCTGCTGCAGGACTTCTTGGAACAGCAGCAGTCGCAGCAGAATTGATGCCAGCAGCAGCAGAGGCGAAGGGGGAGAAGGAAGAGGTGGAGAAAGAGAGAAGAAACAGGAGAACCGCCGCGTTCGGACTTCTCCCCCTACGAGTTGCTGCTGTGCATGTACTGCCTGCCCTGGCAAGACGTCTCGCCGCCGAAATTGCGGAAGCAACAGCAACAGAGCCAGCAGCAGCAGCACGCCGGCGAACAGCAGGAAGCGCGCGTCTCGCTGGGGCCGCACCGGGATCACCAGCAGATGCAGACGAGGAGGCCCTCACAGTGGGAGCAGCGCATGCCGCGCGAGCAGCAGCAGCAGAGGGAGACACCGCAGCGGGGGGACTAAGTTTTCGTCGCCGAAGAAGGTGAAGCGGCACTGCTCTTCCGGCGATTGCAGAGGGGAACGACGACATCTGCCCACGCATGCACAAGGAATTTCTTCCCTATACAGAGTACTAGGCAATGCCTATATATATATAGTTATTCATACACACGTGGATAATGATATCTATACAGGGTGTTTAATAGGCCGTACGTATATATATATATATATGTGTATAACATATAGCATGTGTATACGTACGTATCCATCTACCTATCTATCTATCTATATATGTATGTACTCGTAGATATTTACAGGTATACAGGGTGCTCACTTATGTCCGAACGTACACGTACTTATATACACATGCGTCTACATATATATATATATATAAAGCATGAGCATCGGTATTTACAACTACATACATGGATTTTCCCTTCTATCTAGGATGGTCAAAAATCTCTATACATATATGTATATATAGACATGTATGCCACCTGTTTATGTGTGTATATATATATATATGTGTGTGTCGTTCTCTCTGCGTCTGTACCTGTCTCTGTGTAGTCCTGTAGCACCGTTCTACGCGGCAGCTGATACCGACGCGCGTTTTGCGGCAGCTGCCACCGCATGCGAAGAGCCATCGGTCGGTGAAGCAGGCGGCTGCCTCGACGTGGAGGCGGGGGAAGCGACACGTCCTTTTCTGCGCATGCATGTATTTTTATATAGCCCAAAACTCGTCCTCATTGCTACCTGCCGGTGTGCCAGCGACTGGACCCCATGCGCATATGCATACATGCTAACATTCACCTGTAGATGATATTATATATCTTCGTACATGTCTGTGCATGCATTCAGGCACACGCATGTGCTGTTTTGTATTTATTTATGTATATATATATATCTATATATATATATGTACGCGCGTACAGGTGTGCTTCTGTATGCCTCTCTGTACATACAAATGTAGTAGCTGATAACCGGTATAAACATTTCAGCATAAATGCAGACACATGCGTGTGCTGCTACACATGTATATATGTATATATATATGTGTACGTGGATGTGTGCTGCTGTATGTCTCTCTGTACGTACAGCTATAGTATTAGGGATCTTTGGGCTGTGGGGTGTCGGAGTGACGCGGTTCTCGTTTCTGCATCTGTACATGCATGCGTCTGTAGAAAACTGCTGCTGTTGCTGCTGCCGCTGCTCTTGCTCTTTCTCTCTCTGCAGCCGGTCGCTTTCCTGCCATGCAATTGCCGACGCGCTGACTGCTCTCGCTGAGGCTGGGTGCTACACCCCTGCAGCCGCACTCACTCTCTTCAGGCACGCTCTCCAGCAACAGCAGCAGCAGCGACAGCAGCAGCCGCAACAACAACAACAGCAGCAGTGGCACTACGAACAAGAGCAGCCACAGCAACAACGGGAGAGGCGACAGCCGTGGGGTCAGCAGTGCCGCTTGGGGCTACACCAAGAGCACCAGCAGCAGCAGCACGGACAGCCTCGCCCTCCCAGTCACCCGCCGGAGCACCAGCAGCAGAAGGCAGCGCAGCATACGCACGCGGCCGCACGAGGGCATGCCCGTCTACCAGCAGCACGAAGACGCAACGGGCTCCTCGCCTCGGAATGCAGCACGGCTGCTACCGCTGCCTGCCCTACGCATGCGCCACCGGACCGCAGCAGCAGCGACGACCGCGGCAGCAACGACGAAGGACACGTGAAAACAGAGACACCGCACAGTGGCCACTGCTACACCGACAGCAGCAGCAAAAGCAGCAGCAGCAAAAGCAGCAGCAGCAACCCCAGCAGGCGGTGGCCTGTGTATGCAGAGAGCATCAGTGACGCCGCAGCGCTTAGGACGACAGCGGACCGCAGCAGGCGCGCAGGAGAGGAAGACTGCAGTAGGGGAGAAAGGGAAAATGAAAGCGACCACGGAGTTGCTGCTACCCCTGTGTCTGCCTCTGTTGCTGCTACTGCTTCTTCTTCTGTTGCTGACTCTTGCAACTCCTTTTCTTTCATGGCGCGCATTGTTGCTGCGGCGCTGAAGCTAGACCTGCTGGGAAGATGCCAGCTGCCTGCTGCCTGCATGCCTCCGCTGCAACGTGCCAACCCCCGCACCTGGCAGGCGTGGTCTTTGTCGGCAGAACCGCCCGAGTCACCTTTCTTGGGCGCATGCAGGTGGCCTGCAGCAGTTTTCCCTGCTCCACCTGCGATCCAGCCACACGCAGCCCCCTCACAATCGCACCCAAGCCGCGCTGCCACATATTTTGCGTGCACCCCGCTACAGACGCGTGCAGCCTCTCCAGCTTCGTTGCAGGTCTACGGCTGTCCTCAAGCTTCTGCTGGCGCTTCGCCCTTGCGCGCAGAAACACTCCCCCCACACGCGTGTTTATCAAGCCGGCTGCGTCTGGACGCGGCGCCGCTGCCGTGGAACGCGTGGAGACTGCGGCCACCCGCAGGCATTGCTTCCTCTGCTGCCTCTGCGTGCGTCCCCGAGCAGCAGCAGCAGCAGCAGCAAAGCAGCGAGGCGGTCCACGCAGCCCGGCAGCTGCATCAGCAGCAGCTGCCACAGCAGCGGCAACAGGCGGAGGTGGCACAGCAGCACGCGTTGCTGCTGCAGAAGCAACTGCTGGCGACACCTCTGTTGAAGGAGAAGGAAATGCGGCTAGTGGAGAAGCTGCTGCTCACGAATATGGTAAGAAGAAATCCGCCCTCACGTGGCCGCACGTGGCCATCTTCTGCGTGCGCCCTAGACATGCTCACACGAAGAAGTGGGGGCACGCAAGTGTATCTGCGTCTCTGTATGTAAATTGGTAGAGGAAAAGAGAGGGAGATGAAGAAAGACGGATGAGCGCTACACGAACGTGTGTGACTGCTGCTTGTGGACGTAAGTTCGAGAGGAAGAAACATGGGTGTTTACCCCACTTCCAGCAGGTGTACGCTTCCCCCTGTATATATGTAAATATGTTCCTCGCTGTATATCTACGTCTATGTATACGTATATAGATATATACATAGGCATATATATATATATATATATGTGCTTCTATATAGATATATGCATGTATGTATGTCTGTATATATATATACAAGGAGAAGGAAAGAGAGGGATGGAAAGTTTTCATATGTCTGGTGCCTGCAAGAGGCCTGAACGTGTATCTGTCTCCCTTACGTATGCACATATATATATATATATCTGTTATTATATACATATATATATATATACACGTGTGTGTCCGTGTGTAGAGAGATGAAGGGGTGATATATGTCGGGTGCCTGCAGAAGGCGTGAACCCGTTTTTCTCTGTCTCACGCATGTACACATATGCCTATCTATCTATCTATCTATGCATGTATCATTCTCTCTCTCTCTTTATATATATATATATATGTCTGTGTGGAGGGGACGAACTGTAGATAAGTCGACGCTGCACGTGAACAAGTGGCTGCCTAGGTGTACGTCTTTATACGAGTAACTGTCCTTCTCTCGGTGACGAGGCAAGAGGCCATCTACTTTGTTTAGTAGTAGATAGCCTTTTATATCTGTACGAGCTGACGCATGTAAATACACGTCACCACTACATAAGGAAGTAGGCGTGCCTGTTGTATGCTCTCTGCAGTTGGGAAAGACGGGGATACAGAGACGGGGCGCATGGAGACGTACGTGTGCACATATGTGTGTAGAAGTGTGTTCACGTGAGTATCTGTTCCCCTTTTTTTCGATGGCCCACACTCAGAGACAGATAAACACGAATAGGTGAATATCTCGCCTTGATTAGATGACTAAGAAAGGCCTATACTTGTCCTCTCGACTTGGTGGAGGAATTCTAGCTTCTGGTAGATCCCCAGACAAATCTGCGGATCTCTGTGTTGCTGCAGGGCTGCGTGTCGACGCGGCAGCTGGCGTGTCTGTCGACAGCGCTGCTTTGCAGCTCCTTCTTCTGCAGCTGCTGCGCGCCAGCAGCAGCTGACGCAGCAGGCCGCCGCTGTGCCACCTACGGTGCCCGCAGCAGCAGCAGGAGCGACAGCAGGAGCAGGAGCAGCAGCTCGACAACTCGCGGCAGCAACTCCTCCAGAGAGACGAGCAGCGTCTTCTTGTCGACAATCCCCATCACTGTTGCCTGCAGCGGCAGCAGCGCGCCCAGAGAAACGAGTGCCTCCAGAGGCAGCAGCTGCGTTCCGCACCGAAGCTGCGGCGGCTCCGAGTCCGTGCGAACTTTCAGAAGAAGCAGCAGCAGCGAATGGGATGCGGACGAGGTGGTCAGCTGCAGCAGCAGTTGGCAGCAGGACAGCGGCAGCAGCACCACCGGAGGCGTGGGGGACTCCGCTGCTGAAGCGGGTCCATATCTGCCGCTGGCGACGGCGTATCTGGTGGCGACGCTCCTGCGAAGACGCGACGCCCGAAGCAGCTGCTTCTCTCGTCGAGTGGGATACAGCGCTGAAGATGAAACAGTCATCAGGTGCGGTTGCCGCATGCATCTGTATATCCGTGCGGCACTCACACTAATTAATTTTTTTCCTTTACACCGCTCCAGTGCCCTCCTGCAGTCAAGGGAACTGTACAACTTTGTAGCACCATGACAACACATACGTCTATATGAGGAGAGAGAGAGGCACATATATATGTGAATGCGTATATGTGTGAGTGTGTATTTCTCCCGCTTTGTGTACATAGAAATAATGAGACGGACATATATATGTACATGTACTCATAGAGCATATACACATATATACATATATATGTGGGTATATAGCGAGAGAGTTACGCGTACATATATATATATATATATAGTGCGAGAGAGAGAGAGGAAGAGGTGCATGTATATGAATGCACATATGTACGAAGATATATTCCTCGTGGTTGTGTACGTAGCTACAGGGAGACGGAGTCATTTACACTCATATACTCACACATACGTATATAGAAATATATGGGGGGTGTCTAATGCTTGGTGTGTGTGAGGATCGATACATGCCTAGATAATTCAGGTCGCATGCAGCTGGTCATCCACGTGCACAGGTTCTTTCTACTTCGGCAGGACGTGTAGGAGTGTTGTGCATGCGCGCGGTTCCCCTAGATTCGCGCATCTGCACCTGCAGAAGTGCCTGTACTGCACTCCTGGTGCCTGTGTCTCATCGCGTCGGGTCTCACACGTATTATTGACAGAGGTAAGGAAGGGGCTCGACCTGGTAGAAGGCGTGGGCTGCACGACGACAGCGTGGACAAGTAAGACGCAGCAGCAGAGGGAAGAACCGGAGAAAAGCAGCCGTGGCAAGCACAGCAGCGGGAAGCACGGCAGGGGTAGACGGAGCACAGGGAAGCGGAGCAGAGGAAAACGCAGCAGCGGGGAGCGCAGCAGAGGGAGAGGCAGCAGGGGGAAGCCCAGCAGGGGGAAACGCAGCAGCGGGCAGCGCAGCAGAGGGAAGCAGCTGCGTCCGTCTTGCGGTGGTGTGGAGGGGCGTGAGGGGGCTCCTTCGCTTCTGCGTACTGGCGTGTGTGCGTGTGTGGTGTTGTTGTTGGGTCTAGGTTTCTCTCTTCGCGGCAGTGCAACGCAAGCGTGTGCATGCAAGCGCCAGAGCGCGAAGAAGAAAAGTGTGGGGCTGCTCAGCAGGGGTCTGCCCACCGGCGTTGCTGCTGCGATTGCATGCGCCTCTGGCGTTGTCTTACGAGTGTGTGTGTGTGTGTGTGTGTGTGTCTGCGTGTCGATGTGTGTGTGTGTGTGTGTGCGTACATGCGAAGAGCTAGCTAGCACAGCAGCAGCGGCTTCTATTGAGGCAGTCTGAGAGTGGGCTGCACTTTTGAAAATTTACGACGATCCATTTAGAAAAATTTGTGGAACAACGAAGTACAACGCGTTTCAGCAGAAGCGCTCGAGGTAGAGTCACACGTGTCCCTGTTCAGCTGCTTGCAACTCCCGTCTCTCTGCATGTGCCTCAACGGAGAGGTGGGGTGCTCTGCATTACTTCATAGGTGTCTCTATATGTGGTCACCTCTTTGTGTGATTCTCACCCAATATTCGAATATCTATATTTACACATATATATCTATGTGTGTTTCACACCCAACATTCAAATATCTACGCTTGCATATATACATATATATATATATACCTTTATACTTCACACTCAGCATTCAGCTATCTACATTTTGATATATATATATATGTATATATATACTTCTCCCAGAACATTCAAATATCTACATTCGCATATCTATATATATGAATATATATGTGTGTATCTACAGTGAGAATCCTGGGATACTGCTTGCAGTGGTGAAGATGCTGGGGGACTAATAAGTACAGAAATACATACCAAAGTATGCGTATATATGTGTACACATGTACGTGTACACATACATATATATTGACGGAGGGACGCACATCCTGTTGTGGAGAGGCAGCCAACCACACACACACACACACGTAACACATATATTTCGAAGACTGTGTTGCAGAAATATATCTGTATACATCTATATGTATGTATGTGCATATATGTCTATCCATGTATACATATATATATATGTATGGACAGATAGATGGGAGGATACATGTGTGACATGGCGGTAAGGTGAGAGCACACGGAGCTGCATGCTGTTTTGCCACTTGGCTGTTGACAAAAATCTCCGTTTTTCCCCCTACATGCAGAGAAATGTGTGTGCATGTCTCTCTTCTTCTTTCTGTCTTTCCCGGTTTGTCCACATACGAGCGTCTCTCGTATATCCCCGTATCTCTCCTTCTCCCTCTCTATACTCTACGTGTCCCTTTTCAGCCTTTGAGTGCTTCGTAGACACGCGGTCTCTCCACGTATGTGTTCCAAGTGAATCTTCTTTGAAAAGAGATTCGCTGCAGCGCGGGCTTCCTTGTGTTATGTGTTGCTGCGGCTGCTGCTGCTGCTGTTTATGTGCGCGTGCAGACAGCAGCAGACGGGACTGATTGCTGCTGCGGTGGGGTGCTGCTTCACGTTGCTGCCGCAGAGGAGAATAGAAAGGCACTTGGGGGGCTACGTAGAGAAGCAAGCTTTTGCATGCGTGTCTGCTTCTTCCTCCAATTCCAGTCTTTTACCCATATCCCCTTCGCCTGCTTTCTCCTTTTCTGCCGTCTCTGCCACTTCTGCGCCTCGGTGGGAACGGACGGGGGGTCTTCTCCTTCACCCACCTGCTGAACTCGTGCAAGCAGCAGCAGCAGCAAGAGCAGCAAGAGGAGGAGGAACAGCAGCAACAAGAGCAGCAGGAGATGCAACAGACGGAGCAACAACAACAAATGCATCTGCTGCAGCAGGGTCTCAGCGTTTGGGCAGCGGTGTCCCACGTCTAGAGGAGAAAGAGGATGCTTCTGGCCTCGGGTGCGGAGAGGCAGCTGCAGCAGTCAACTCTGCGACCGCCAGTGGCATCCGAGGACAAGTAGCGCTGAAAGCGATGCCGGCGCTTCACCTGCTGCCGCTTGATGCGCTACTTGCGGCGCAGGACGTGCTGCAGGAATGCGGGAAGCCTCAGCCGCAGCACAGGGAAACAACCGTCTCGGGTAATAAGAAGAGCAACTTATACTCCTCCACCCTGTTGTCGCATGCACTCCGACACAGCGGCACTGCAGTAAATTTTTCGTAGCTAAATACATAGGAGTATTCTCTCTGTCAAATATCTGTGTGTGTGTATGTGTGTGTGTGTGTGCGTATACTTACCTGCTATCATTTGTCAGGCCTCTTCTTCAGTCCCTCTGTCTCTCTGTTTGTTTGAGCAGCACCCATTTTTGCTTCTTTTTGCTTTCTGGCAAGTGGGCCGCTGCATCTGTCTCGTCCCCCTGCATGCTGGGCACGCGTTGCCCTACGACCGCGAGTCACCGTTCCACGGGTGTGTGCTGCCTGCGGCTCTAGGAGAAACAAAACCGCACAGCCGCTGTGAGCCCGTTCCCAAGCCTTCTACGCCTTCGTTTAATTTTGCTAGAAGCAAATAAATTTTTGCAGATTGTCTGCATGTGTGAATCGCGGCTAGAAAGTCCTCTTCTCTTCCTGACCATGGCAACCCCTGCGGGATGCCTTCTCGTCGTCTGCCTTTGATCTCTTTGCATGCATACGCACAAACACACACACACACACACACACACACACACACGTGCACGTGTCCTCCGCCTTTCCTTGCTCCTTTTCGTCTTCTTGTTCTCCTGCTCCCTTTTTATCTCTGCTGCCTGGACAACGCTTTTCCTTGAGCTGCATGCCCTCGTGGATATCTGCTGCTGTTTGTCGTCACGATGAACTTCTACGAGGGGGGGGGTCTTCTGTCCATCTCTTTTCTTGTCAAAACATGTGAACATTTCCAAGCATCATATACATATACATATATATATGTATGTGTACAAACTAACGCATGCGTGCGTCTGTCATCTGTGCTGGTATGAACTCTTCCTCTGGTCCCCGTGTGTGTGTGTATGCGTGTGTGTGCCCGTTATTTCTCCCATTCCCGTAAAAACGCCCCTCTCTCGCTTTCTGTCTCTGCGTGTCTCGTTTTCTTTTTATGCCTCGCCTTCGCTTTCTCCATATCTTCCTTTTTTTCTCCTTTTCTCTGTCCCTTTCTCTCTCTGTTTTTTTCCCGGATCTCCTGACCTACGGAGAGAGACGTCTCACGCTTCCGTACGCCTCTGCACACGGCAGGTCCTCATATAATTCTTCAGGGCTTGGCCTCCTGCCCTCTTTTTGTTGCTTCTCCACCGGGTAGAATTGTCGACCCTCTCTCTAGTAGTTCCTTATAGACATTATCTATAGAGTCCTGCGCTTGCAGGGGAACCACTTCTATGCAGCGTCTGCTTCACGCCTCCGGTGCGGCAGTGTTCGGTCTACACGTCTCTCTGACCAAATTATTCTTGCGGAGACACACACGTCCATTTATACGCATGGACATATATATATATATATATGTGTTGACGTATATGGACGCGTCTGCACAGACTTCTGCTTTTTATTGCCTCCAGTTAAAATCTGCCTGCGTGGCAACAGAGAGTCCCGCCTGTCAGAGGTCTGGGCCTTTTTTCGTGTATGCGTTGGCCACGACGCTTCGTGTGTTGGGTGCTGCGGGAGCGGGGGTGTGAGGCGTTCCTCTACGGTAGAGAGCCGGGGCATCACGTAGACACACACGCATACACATAAATCTGCAGTGCTTTCCCTACGGGAAGTGAGAGAGAAGAAGAGAGAGACGCAGCTGCCGGCAGTAAAGCGTCCGTTGTTGCTGCTGCACTTTAGGAATGGCGCTGCAGGCGCCAGCGACGCAAAGTCATGCAGCGGTTTCCTCTGATAATAAGGCATATTTCGCTGCAGGGCAGATTACTACAAACGCATGAGGGATGTATGTATGCCAGTGGGGCAGGTGGTAGGCTCTGGCTCTTTTCACATTCTCCTGTTTATTCATAAGTCTGTCGTGGTTCGCAGTACTGCTGCAGTCCTTTGTGTCTGAGGAGGCTGCTGCGTTCCTCGTGCAGCACACGCTGGGAAGCGGCTGCTCAAAAAAGCCCTGTGGCAGATGGGGTGACCTTCGTGTGCGCGCAGGCATGCAGCAGGAAGTGCTGCGGACGGTGCTCCGCCTGTCTCGTCTCGCAGGCCGCAGCGGCAGCCGGCCAACGCCATGCAGCAACGCGGCAGACGAGTTGCTGCTGGGGCAGCCGACGCGGAGGCGCCAGCGGCACCAGAAGACAGCACAGCAGCTGGAGCGACGGAAGGAAGAGGCGGTAGAGCAGAAGCAGCGGACGACGACAGCGGAGCAGCAGCAAGAAGAGGAGACGGCAGCCCAGCAGGTGCAAGAAGGGGAGAACAACAACGAGAAAGACAAGAAGACGACCCAGCAGCAGCAGGAGGAAGCGCAACTGCAACCGCAGGAGGAAGCGCAGCAGCAGCAGGAGGAGGGCAGGACGCTGGACAAACCGTCGATAAAAATTGTACGGGTCGAGATGGTGGCCGGTCCGTACTGCGTGGTGAGAAATCAACAAACAACTGCAGGCACATACAAACCTGTACACTGCGCCATAGCGTAAGACGCTCTTTCTCTCTCGGTGTACATATACATATATATATATATGTAAATATCCATATAAAATCATACAATTATATATATATATGTGGATGTAGATTGGTACAAATATGTTTGAACATGTGCGTAAATACACAGGAAACCGCTACGGATAGCAGGAAAAGATGTTATATAAATGCGCATGCGCGTAGGCACCTGTCCTGTGCATACGTCGCTACAACTGTGTATACACCTGTGCACATTTATACACGTATGTATATATATATATATATAGGTAGGTATTTGCATATTCCTGAATACGTGTAGTCTCCACGTACATGTACGTAAATATTCGTGTTTTTATTTAGTGGCAGGAGGCTGTGGAAAGTGAAGAAACCAATCAGTTCGATACGTGCTGCTGCTGCGCTGCTAGGTGGATTGATACATATACGTAGGAATAGATAAGGACAGATGGTGATAAAGATGAATACGATTCGTCTGTTTGTGTGTATACACGGCAACAGCGCCGGCATCTATACATAAATATATATATATATATGTAATCTTAGAAACGTGTAGGTATACACGTGTGCAGCATGACGGCAGCTACATGTATATATAGTGTATGCGTATATTTGTACGCCTGTGCCTATATGCATATATATATATATATAGGTACAGCTATATAATTCTTCATGTGTATATGCAGAGAGAGAGAGAGAAGTCTGACTGTCGTGCAGCACGTGGTGAGAAAAGCAGGTCGTCGATTACTTGTTAATGAAGACGCTACATAAAGAAGCATGCAAGTGTCGTTGTTCATCGCACGTTATACATAGGAGCCTGCACATGCGTATGGGAAGAATTCTTAAGCCATCAGCTTTCTGCCGCTGTAGTATTTCTTTGTTTAGCCAAAGCAGTCAAGAGAGAAGAACGACACAGAAAGCTCTTTTCGTCTCACAAAACCTCGTAGGACAAGCAAGTAGCAGCTGCTGCCAGCAGCCGCAGGCACGCGAGCACGATTTTTTGTCGAAGAGAAGAAAGTAGCACCCAGCACAGCCGTAGCAGACTTCAGATAGTGCGGTCGAGAAACGGCGTCCAACGTCGCTGCAGCGGATATTTTGTATGTACATAGTCACAGGCAGCCAGGCGCAGCCCAGGAGTATTTCTTCGCTTGGGTGCGGTCGAGGAACAGCCTGCAACTCGACTGCAGTGTCCAGTATATAGGCGTGTACATGTACATAGTCACAGACAGGCAGGCTCATCCGAGACGTATTTCTGCGCTTCTCTTCATCACGCGCCGGCGCGTCTTTCTACTATTGGTCACATGTGTAGGGAGATAAACAATGTTGCCTGCTCGACGGCGACTCGTTATAAAACCTCCGTCGTAGAACTGCTACGTTTTCCCCACTTCTAGGAATCCTCCACACACTATTCAAACCTGCTCCTGCCACTCATCCTATCCCTACTACTGCTGGGGGATGGTACTTTTTCTTGGCCTGGTTTTCACATCTTCCTGTGCTCGCAGGGCTTCTCTAGGGCCACACATATGAATGTCCACGTCCTGCAGAAGAAGAAAATACAGTAGATAGGTGCACAAAGGCGTTGTATAGAAAAACGAAACAACTGCTGTTCAACGCTACGCATTCTATGGCGCCGCCTGCTGCTGCTTGTGCTGCGTTACCGCACAAGCTGCCGAATGCTGCCGTACTGTACTCCGAGAGTTTGTGCGTGAGTGGGGGTGTGTGTGTGTGTGTGTGTGTGTGTGCGTGTGTCACCGAAGCAGGACGGTAACGACTGTAGACTCTTATGTATTTGAACTTTTGCCGACCTGCCCTCGTGGACTCACCTGCACATGTGCGTGTATTGACAGCGTATGCGCAGACGTTGTATGTGCTAATGAATGCGGGGAGATAGAAGTAGGAAGTCGCATCCGGGGAGAGAACGTGGTGATGGGTAGCGCACAGCGAGAACGGCGGAGAATGGTTTTGCTATGTTCTCGTACTGTGTAGATCTTTTGAAATTGTCGGGTGTCTATGCCGAATATTTCCTGAACAGAATTTCTAGATATTTCACCATAACCGTGCGGCTCCTGTCTCCTGCAGGACATCGTTCTCCTTCCCGTACATGCAGAAGAAGCGTACAGCCGGAACACTTGTCCACGCTTGGCACCTCCGCTACAGCTGCAGCAGCAGCGGCCGAGCGGCAGCAGCGGCGGAGTCGCAGCAGCAGCGAGCGGAGCAGCAGAAGCAGACCTTGTGCAGCGTCCGCGGATCCTGCGCGGAGGGTGCTCCTTTGGTGATAGCAAAGGAGCGTGCTGTATGGCAGAGAAACCAATCGAACAAGCACGAGGCAACTTCAGGGAGACGACAGCACACATGTAGACACCAAAGTGTACTAAAAAAGCAGCTGTCCTGCTTCCCGTGTTTGTACGCAGGACCACACGTTCCACTCCTTTACACGCCAGACAGCATGCTGCAGTGTCTCGCGGGTGTGTCCCTCACTCACTACGTCCAACCGACGTGAACGTATACATGTATGTAATACATACGTGTTGGTGGTTGCTGGACACACATACATGACCACGCTGTGTACACCCTCTTTTTTCAGTCACTTGCGGGTACACGGGGCAAGTACAAATTTAATGGTGGGCCCTTATACAGCAGTATTAACCCAGTGAAACCGCGTGTCTCTCTTCAACGGGCACGGCCACATACCAAGCAAGGAAGACCCGCTTGGAGACGCACTCAACGAAGATCAACGCCAGCAAGGTTCACATGTATAAGGTGGCGTTGATCTTCGTTGAGTGCGTCTCCAAGCGATTCTTCCTTGCTTGGTGTGTGGCCGTGCTCGTTGAAGAGAGACACGCGGTTTTACTGGATTAATAGTGCTGTATATCTGCTGTGTGGGTGAGTGAAGCCCGTCTCTTCTTCTGTCCATATACACCAGTACCGAGCACACAAAAAATCGCATATTCATGTAGGTGTATGTATGTATTTGTTCGTAGCAAGTCGGTCAGGCCGATCGACAACGCTCTCGCGAACGTGCGCAGCAGCTGAGAAATACGCGCGTGTGCAGGGCGCCAGTTTTTTGCAGAAGGAGTAGACCCCACTTTACAAGCGAGACGAAAAATATGGTGCCGCCGCAGTCTCTCGTATAGCCATTTCTGTTTCTCTCGACTAGGTGCGACCCTGGCTGATCAGAGTGAGAATCTCTCACGCTAAGCTCCCCGTGAGCTACACGCAAGCATGCGTGTGGCCTCGTGTTACTTGTGTGGGCACATAGAGACGAGCAACCTCTGCCGCTTTTTCGCCTTTAGGATCTGCTGTACCAATCTTTGCACATTATTATTGACCGTCACAAATGCAGGTATACACTGGCATGATGTACGCGAGTAAGTATACAAGCACACATGCAAATATTAACACGTCAACGTCATGTCGCTGTGTGACAAACACGTAGGGAGACTGCTGCTCGACTCTGGCTTGTGCACAAAGCACGTGAAAAATCTCCATAAATATCCCCACGTCTGTGAAAATGCATGCGAAGACTCGTCCAACTGGGCGCATTGAGCGCACAGACGCGATTTTCTGCTGTCACCAGTGGAAATCCGGCAGCACGCCTCACCATCTCGCTAATATAACCGAGGAATTGTATACTCCGGTAAAGACTTGTGAACATGCAGGTGATCTTTAACCAGAATGTACTGAACACCCATTCACACACAAACACATACACTACATACACATGTGCCGATTCATGCATTTGCGGATTCGTGTATCCGTGTGGAGAACCCTCGCCTCTATTCAAAAGAGTACGAGCGCGTGGCGAATACAGGTGATGCACTGTCTCATGGGAATATGCCACGCCTCCGACAGGTGCGGGAAGTATCATACGCGCCCCTGCAACTCCCTGGCGACACACACAGATTGTTCTCGTGTCAGCGCCCGCAGCAAGTAAACGCAACAGCACCTCCTCCTTACCCGCATAATCCTGTTGCTCAGGTCCTGGGCACGTCGTTTGTGTTACCACGCTTACAAAACGTCTCACGTTTGTTAATGCAGTGTTCCACTTGGAGAGTCCTCCAGCAACGCAGGCGTAGTGTCCCCTTTAGTTCAAAAGAAACAAGGCAAGAGAGTGGTGTGTGACTCCTTCCTGAAGACGACTCCACTACGGAGGCCGCAACTGCACGCGTCTGGCTTCGCTAAAGACGTTCAGCGGCAAAAAAATTCTTGCGTACGCGTCGTGTGCCTCACGCGAATTCTTTTGTGCCCTGAGTGTGGCCATGCATGCCATTCTCCTACTAGTGGATTCTGCTCGTCAAGTGTAGGCTTTCTTGCTTCTACGTCAGTGACCACGAAAGGTAGAGCGACACTCAGGGTCAAGCAGCAGACGCACACCCACGTCCAGCCTGATAGAAGTGCAGTTCTGCAAGACATTTCTCCTTTACGCCTCTGCAGCAACCTTTGCGTAAAGTTACCCCTTTGCTTTGCACATACCCCCACCATACGCACTGGCACAATCGCTAAACCATCGCCCTACCACGCTCAGGCTAACTTTGACATTGCGTGCAACTACACGTCACATTTCGCGGGACCTCGTTTTCTCCGCACGTGGCTTTTCAGCAGTGCTAATCCAGACAACCACCCATACGGCGCTTTCACATATACGTTCCGGTCTAAGCGCATCCCAGTCTGTCTGTAGTCCCCCGCACCAACTCCTGTCTCACTGCTGCAAATCCCACATATTTTCCCATTTATACGGGAAACCATCGTGGTCAGGGAGGGTAAGGCACGAGAGATGTATCATGTCACTGTATGCACGTATTGTGGAACTCATCAGGAAAAAAAGAAAACCCTCTGCGTGGCAACAAGAACCAGGACAATAACCCCCGTGCTCTCCCTGGCACGCACTCAAGAAGAGGAAGACCTCTTCATAGATTCTAGCCGCAGGCCAGGATACGGCCGTGGTAACGCCGACTCCAGCTGTAGTCACACACGCACGCAGAGGTGGAGGGAAGCCAACGCCCCAGCCGCGCACACACTGTCTGTGAGCGTACATGTATGCACCCGTGTGTGCATAAGGGGGGGGGCTCTGCAGCCTGCTGGCGTGCGAACGAGACTGCATGCAACTGTCTTCGGATGTGTACCTCTCTGCATTCGCTTGGCCGCGAATACGTTTGCAAGCACGCAGGTTATACTATTGCTTGACATTTGAACATTCGCTATAGCGTATATATAAATTTCCCTACTTATGGCACATGCACGTGCGTCACTCTGCACGCCGGGTAGACGCACGTATACTTCCATCCGACGCAAGGCGTATGTGCGGCGCGTGTGCATTTTTGCACATCGGCGGGTCTGCATGCATGTCCGTGTGTCTGTGTGTAGAGTTACAGGCGCGCTTGTCTGCTCCCGTCTATCCCCGCCGGATGCGTGTCTATCTACACCTTATGTGTGCACCCACTAAATTTCTGGAGCGCAGGCGTGTCAGTACTACATAGTAAAAAACTGCCGCCACCTAACGAGCACGCGCTGTCCTACTACACAGCCCGCGCAGCGAGCAGCTTACGATGGTCGGCAACAAGTGTGTGCGCTACTATGTGTGTGTGATCGCTTATTTCGCCTTTAACAACGGAAGCCTGCGTGCGACGACCAACGGCAGGCTATGGCTGCGACGCAGAGGAATCCTGCGGGGTACGCAAGGGAAAAAAGGGCAGCCGTTAAAGAAGCTAGTCGCACAGCAACAGCAGCTGCATGCAGCGCCGCCACGCGGGGTCCGCCACACCAAAACGTGCGACAGCACTCCCACCGGTCTATGTGCATGCAGACACTGTACGCAGAGACACGGAGGAAGAAGTGATAACAAGACACCAGCGGCAATCCTATGCAAAGAGACACGGCAGCTGCATGTGAAGGTTGGCGCCGTCCACACAAAGGAACGCAGCGGCCACATGCCGGAGACGCAGCAGCCACAAACGAAGTATACAATAACCACCGGCCGACGGGAGAGATGCAGCCGCTGCGCACGGCGACATAACAATCAACTCAGACAGAGTCACGGTGCGCGAGCCAAGGGAGTGCTGCCGCGTGCGACCAGATGGAGGCATGCAGCGGCACTTCAACGCCCCGAGAGCACAGAGAAGTCGAAGAAAAGAGATGGCACACACATAGATTAAAAAATGTCTGAGACAAGCGCACGCGAACGAACCACCGCAATCACTTTTGCGCCTCAAGATTTCCAATAGAGACAAGCAAATTAAATGGGAATGGCCAACATAGAAATAACACCCGCTGTCTCGGCAACAGAGACGCACAGCCATCCGTAGGCAGCGGAAGAAGAGGTACCTTTTGGCAGAGCCAGCAGAGGGCGCTGCTGCCGGTTTTGCAAATGTGCGCGGCTCCACAGCCAGCAGATACTGCTAGCAGATGCTGCTGCTCTCGACACTTTAGCGCCACCGCTACCCTCAGCGGCTGCAACACAGCAGCAACTGCTGCTGTTGTTACACAGCAGCCAGATGACCTGTGCACCACGACAAGCGAATGCTGCTGTTACACCATGGCAAACAGATACGCCTGCTGCATCGCTAGCAACTGCTACTGCGGGAGACGTCGTAGAGCGCCAGGTTGCGCACGCACACGTAGAAAATCAGCATGCAGCGAGACAGAACCGAAGAACAGCAGCGTCGTCTGACGCGCAAGTACCCCACAGCGGAGAGGTTCTTGCGCTTGAGCGGTGAAGACACAGCTGTGCTGCACCATGCTTGTAACTTTTCGGAATAACCAATCGGGAACCCAGGAACAAACAAATCAAGCGCTAAAATTCGACCGAAAGCTGGCTTTATGGACGTGTAGTTCAGCACGCAGGTAGACGCTGGCGCACCCGAGAGCAGCAGCGTCCACTGCTCAAAAAAATGCAAGTTATCGCAAGGCAGTAAATGAGGTGCTGCTGCCGTGTGCACCGCATTAAACACCCAGTAGCAACACACACACGTAAGAGTAATACAGACCTGCTGTTGCGGCCTGTACATGGCGTGTGCATAGATATACATATGCCGACGCGCAGTTCTTTATCTCTCCCTCACTATACACACGTGTATGTATGAGCAAGAATAAAAGACGCAGACGTGCCCTTGCATGCAGGTGCACACGAGAAGAGAGCGACAAGCGTTGAAAGACGCAACAGCACAGCACCAACCTCTACTGACACATGCGACACCCACACAAGCAGCCACCAAGCACATCCTCACACGTCGATGTCGCGAGGGGGGGTGGGGCGCAGGGGGGTTGCGCAGACAGCAGCAGCACCAACACCAGCTGCAGAATGGCAGTAGATCACATTTTTCGACACGAGAAGCAGCGCTCCTGCTTCTCTGAGGTACCACCAGCGCTGCTACTACACAAAGATGGCGCAGCGCTGCATGCGACTGCAGCAGTTCCTTAGTTCACGAAGTCGTCCTGATAAACAAACAGCTTACGTCCAGGAAAATGCATATAGCAGCCGCATCCACGAGCCAGGAGACCGGTTAGCACGTACTCGTATGCAACATAGATATACGGCTGCACATGTTTGTACATGGGTGAGTAAATCTATATATACACACACATATATATATATGTATATGTACATACGTATCAACCAGCGTGCAGACCCACACTGCACGTTTCGATTTGCACAAAAGAAGTCAGCCGGATGCAGAGCAAGCTTCAAGCTGCTGCGTGGGTGCGTGTGTAGTACTGCATCATGGCAAACATTCGCAAAGAGCTTCGCCACTGCGATGCTCGCGTGGCACGCGTAAGCGGCACCTCGCCCCGCATTCCTGTGTATATATAAAAGTATATACATATCTATAGTTTTATATAAATAATGTATATATGTGTGCGTCAAAACAACCAGGGAAACACGTGTGCTTACAACGGCTGCGAAAACCGCGTTTCAACAGCAGCGGCGTTTATCAATGAGAGACGCACACAGCGGACATTCATATGCCCACATATGCACCTACATTTGACGGAGCGCCACGCCTACTTAGAAGGGCTTCACTCTCAGGAAAGATCATGTCTGGTTAGTCATACCTGCATCTACGTTGCATGCACGCGTCTCCGACTGCTTTCACAGTGACAGCCGACAGCAGCAGTGCACGCATTTCTGTACGAAGGTGCAGCCGGCGCCCCGCATAAGCATTTTACGTAAAGAAATGAGGGTAGACAAATCTCTACAATAGTACACTGATACACCGACGGACACCGGCAGACAAAGAAACAGAGAGGCTGATGAGAGCTGCGCGTACATCAATACGGCACGCCTGTCTACGGCAGTACGGCGCTCTCATGATGATGAGGGCGACCACGTCTGTTCTGCAGATTTGCGACGCGACTTCTCCGCACTAAGTGTACATATTCCTTGACGGAAACACAGACCAACACACATCTGCAATGCCTCCTCCGTAAAGGACAATTCAGCTCTCCTCACACGCCATAAATATACACATATACAAATATCTACATGAATCATAATAGAATACATGCGTCACCGCACGTCAGGTCCGAGATCAGCAGCGGTACCCGTACCAAGCACGCAACACTGCATGTAGCAGCACATCAGTAGCCACGGCAGACCGCACCGCAGGTGCAGCACGCATCGCAGGTGCAGCACGCATCGCGGCGCAGTGACGTCCGAGCGCTCCATGAACGCGTGCAACGCATTCCTTTCCTCTCTCTCCTCAAAATCGGTGATTCGCCAGTCGCGACCATCCAGACACAGACGCGTCCATGCGCATCCACCTATACGTAGAATATAAATACACTGAAGTATAAACATATGCCTATATTCATACATACACGAGTACACTCGGTCGATGTGTACAAGGAGCACGTTTGTACTGCAGCAGAGGTCTGGGCGCAGGGGAGGGGCGTTCCACACGCTGCCGCTCCTAGACGACCTGTCGCTGTTGCGGTGAGATGATGCTGCTCAAACATCGTCGTCCGTAGAACTACTGCTTAGCAGCAACAGCAGGCGTCAAGAGGTGCACACCTCTGCTGGAGCCGCGAGGAGTCGTCGCAGCAGCACGAGCGGATGCAGGGGAAAGTAAGCAGCGGCGGGAGCACACGCACGTGCAAGCATTTGACCCGCTCCCGCCACTCGTTTCGCTAGCTGCTTTCGTCTGTCTTCCTTCCTCCTGCTGTGTCTCCCTCACGCACATTCCAACACAAACACGTAGACACGTAAGCACAGCGAGACACAGCTACACAAGCGAACGCAGCCGGGCACACACGGTCCATGTCATCACGTACTTAGACGCAAGTTCACGTATACATACGCTTCTGTTGAACTGGACGTGTATCACGTCGGTAGAGACAGCGCGTATACATCAACACGTATATCTGACTACAAATATGTAGTCATAAAAGCAGGCATGCACACACACCTATACATCTCTACAAGTCAGGACACGCTTATGAAAGTAGTATACAGCTACATTCACATACTTACACACACGGGTGCCTGCAAACGCACCCACAGACGTGCCATGTACGTGTGTTGAGGAGGAGGAGGACGAAGAAACGTACTATGTAGCACATCGGATCATCTATTACGGCAGCAGACGTCTCTGCAGCACCCTGTGAGGGCAGCAGAATACTATCACACCGTAGTTGCACGGGATGCATGGGTGCGTCTGCTGCAGACACGCTTCTGCTGCAGACGGAGGCCCCGCCGCGGTGCACGCCGGTGCACCGGCCGGGCAGAGGGGGCCGCCGTCCTTCCGCTGTACATGCCACAACATGCTGCTCCTGTCATGTGCAGCAGCTGGATGCAGCAGCGGACGCCAGTGCCACGACAGCACCACACACCTTAGAGCAGCACCAAAACGGACCGCAGCTGCAAAGCACCAGAGGCGGCAAGTTCGGACGCAGCCGCAGCAGCAGGCGCAAAACATCCGCGCCAGCAGCAGCAAGTGCAGATGCCGCAGCAGGAGATCATGCATCACGCTCTCGTCGATACTGCCGCTCACTCAAAGCCGCAGCGGCAGCAATAATCTTATCCTTTCGTTTGGTCATTAGCTTGTTCTCTCTCTACTCGTGTGAAGAAGCACGCCCGCTCCTGCTGACGTGTATAAAGAGGAAGAAAAATCGCTTCCTCTGACGCGCGCATGCGCGCAAGCAAAATCAGCGCCACACATTTCTGCTGCAGCAACAGCGCGCGGATGATTCACGTGGAGAGCCTCACGTGTCGTGAAGTCTGTACGCGCGTGGAAGGTGAGTAAGGCACCGACGTAAATATCTGTAGACATGAGTGTCTACATGTGAATACGCACGTATGCGGCCAGACGGCCTTGCCAACTGGCGAAAAACGCCCCTGCCACCTCCTCTTCGTGCTGCAGGCGCACCGCAGGCAGGGACGAACGCCTTTGTAACGGCAGACTCTCCCGCTGCAATGCACTTGCACAGGTGAATCGCACGTCAATCTGGGCAGCAGGCCAAGACGCGTACTTCTTTGTGGAAGCCGGCCCCGAGACGCGTGTCTCTCAGCCAGCCGAGTCGCATGTATTGTTACACGAAGGATTTCTCTCTGCAGAAACGCTCCCCATGCGTAGCATGCGTGCATGTCCGCGCACCCTCTCTTTCAGCAGCAGCAGAGGCACAGGTTCGTGCGAGAGGAGCAACAAGTGGAATTTTGTTGACGCAGGACTCTCTTCTAATAGCGACTTCACTCTTTCTAAAGAGTGCGCACGCGTACGACCTCCGCATCGCTGAAGTGACCCTGCCCGGTGTCGCGAGCACCGGCGTGCGTGAGTAACAGGGTCGACGTATTAGCAGCCGTCCGGCTGATGCTGCACGCATTCCGCACTTTCCTTTCTTCTGTATTTCTGCTTTCTTTCTCTCGTCGCACAAAAGTGCTGCTGGAGTGTGTGCGAGGAACACAAAACCGCGACCACTACTGAGCAGCAGCAACTTCATTCTCCACCACCAGCAGCAGCAGCATACAGCAGCTGGCCTCGGCCACCTGCAGTGTGAACGGTATGGACGCCCTTTTGGCTTAGATGCCCCCGCTTTATTATGCGATGCACCTAGGTGCATGCGTGCGCGAGCCCGCCTGTACGTGCGCTGTAGGAGGAGGTCCCCAGCAGTTGGAGAGCCGCGGAAGACAGTCTTTCTTCCCCGTCAGACGCTCACCACTCTTACACGTCACA
Source organism: Sarcocystis neurona (assembly GCA_000727475.1). Classification (NCBI taxonomy): domain Eukaryota; phylum Apicomplexa; class Conoidasida; order Eucoccidiorida; family Sarcocystidae; genus Sarcocystis; species Sarcocystis neurona. The sequence continues at coordinate 72,585 of KL647315.1, read as the reverse complement.
CGAAGCAGCTGGCGCCAACCTTATCGGCCCTCTGCTCTACCTTCCTCTTTCTCTGCGCGTGTGTCATCAGCAGCAGCTGGTCCTATCGCTGCATCAGATCCGCTAGCAGGCGAGGAAGCTCGCTTCCATCGGTGCAGAGGCGCTTTCAAAGACGCTGCTGTCGCTGCTGACAGCCGCTGCAGCAGCAAAGTCGCGACGGTGATGATGCGAGGCAACAGCAGCAGCAGCCCCCACCGACGAAGAAGACCCGGCACTTCTAGACGCACCGCCGCTTACGGCAACGCAGCGGTGGTGGCCCGCTGCTGCTGCTCTCTCGCTGCTCGTCCCCTTCCCCGGCGCGGCAGACAACGCCGTCAGGCCAGCGCGACCTCCTGCCGCTGCTGCGCCTCCGCCGCCGCCACTTGCTGCAGGAGTCGCTACTGCTGCTGCGCCATCCGAAGTAAGGAAGGCACGCGCCGCCGCTGCTGCTGCCGGATCCCCGAGAATCGTCAGCGGGGGGAGTGCTGCGCCTGCCTGCAGCTCAGGCTGCTGCGGGTGCCACAAGGCAGGCTCTTCTTCTACAGGCTTCATGACGCAGTCCTCGCTGCTTCCTGCAGAACAATCCCAGCGGCAGGAATGCAGCAAGCACCAGGGTCTCTTCCCCTTGTCACTCCCTATATGGACCTTCCCTGCGCGTACGCATGTCCGCAGTCGTCCACATCTTTCTCCTTTTCTCCCTTGAGAATCACGCGAGCATACTTTTCTCCTCCTACACATCTACATATGCACATATGCACCTCCTTCTCTACAGACGTGTGTGTGTGTCTCTCTCTCTCTCTGAGAGCGTATATGTGTACATGTATGTATGTCTTCCTCTCTAAATATATCTAGGCGAAGACACCTCACTCCCTCTACGTATATATATATAAATATTGACTTGTACCGCTCTCTCTCTTCTCATGTCTGTGTGTGTATCTCTATATACGTATTTTGCTGCTAAAGATGTGCGCAGAGAAAGAATGGAAGGGCCTGCGGTACACAGAAGACTGCGGGCTTCTTGGTGGAGTCCCCACGCAGAGAAACCTTCGCGCATGCATCACTTACGTAGACGTGCTTGTGTACACACGTGTGTAGGTATTTTCCGTATGTAAATGTGTGTCCATTTACACAAATATACACACATGGATGTATACAAGTATACAGACACAGATACTCACACTTACATGCAGAGAAAAAGGACGTGTAATATCCTTGTAACACATACAGATACATATATATACATAGGGAGAGGAAGAGTGAACACGACTTCTTATCGTACGTATATATACATATATGGACATATGCGACTATATATATATATGTGTATATTTACGCAGGGAGAGGAAGACTGAACACGACTTCTTATGCTATGTAGATATACATATATGGACATATATATATATTTACGCAGGGAGAGGAAGAGCGAGGAGGACTCGCTGAAATACTAGATGACAAACGTTCTGCACAGGACGAGGTATAGGAAATGCTAGCGTAGACTGCCTGTGCTTCTACCGGCGTCGCGTTGACACAGCAGGCTGGAACTGCTCGGGACAGGGGCATGCGAAGCAGTGCGGGTTGCATGCGAAGCAGTGCTGGTTGCATGCGAAGCAGTGCGGGTTGCATGCGAAGCAGTGCGGGTTGCATGCGAAGCAGTGGAAGTTCCACGTGTTTCCCCGCTCCATCTGGCTGCTGCCTGCGAAGACGAAATCTCTCTTGACCCACGACACACTTGCCTTTCCCTGCAGCAGGCACATAGCGAGGAAGTCTTTTTCTGGGATTGCTACAGACACATCTCCCTGCTGCTAGTAACAGACACTGCGGAGAGCGTGGCGGTTGTCCCACGTTTTTGGCAGAAAATGCCCCTCACCTCGCCTGACATCTTACCGGCCCTATTAACTGGGTCTACTACGTACACAGCCTGTATGTGTGTGTGTGTGTACACACACATACACACGAACATATACACATACGTATACACATACATCTACACACCCAGATACATATATATATATATATATATATGCATCTCTCTATATATACGCACCACATACATATACACCTATGTACAGACATAGGCGATGTATACACGTTTACATATATATGTATATATATATATGTACCTACATACGTGAATGCACACATACACACAGATACATAAGTATATACACACGCATATATATACATTTACACACATGCGCATATACATATACATACACACACATCCATGAATACGTATATACTTGTGGCTGTATACACCTCTATAGACACACATATATTGATGTAAAATCATATATTGTCGATGTGATGAAGGTTTCTCTTCGCCCCCATAGGCAAAGAGGTAACGTCTTCCTGTCGACAGAAAATCGTCCCTGCCAACCGGGTAGAAGCGTATCAGTATCTACACTGGTCTTTTTCACTACTTTCTCTACGTTGATTCATACATATATATGTGTATGGAAAGAGGCGAATGAATATATACACATACACATATGTACGTATATGTATATGTATGAATGTAGTTTGTGCGTGCGTTCAAGTATCGGCGATGCTTGCTGTCTACCTGAGGTAGCGAACTTACGCCAGGGCTCCCCAGTGGCCGGGTCGAGGGAAGCGGAGAAGGAAGAGAAGGAGGAGGAAGAAGGCGGAGGAAGAGGCGAGAGGACCGCACGGGTGGTCCTCGTAGATGCTGCAGCGGGCTGCTGCAGTGGTGGGCCAGCGAAGAACCGGAGGGCGGCGCCAGCCGAAGAAGAAGAAACAGCAGCAGCGGCGGCAGATGCGCCGGCAGAAGAAGCAGCAGCAGCAGAGGCAGAAGACGAAGGAATCGTCGTCGTCGTCGCAGCCGCGGCAGCAAATTCTTCGTCCATCGATACGTCAGAGGAGGACTGCTCAGAGTGAGACGGCGTGACGCACGAGATGGTGGACTGAGAAGCACCGGTGCTGCCGGGCGCAGACATGGCCGCCGCGCTGCTGGTAGCAGCAAATGCAGCGGCCAAGACTTTCTTGGCTGCCGCGCTCTCGGGAGCGCCTGCGTCAGCAGCGGCGGCGCAGCAGCAGCAGCACCAGACTTTGCTGCTCCTGCTGTTGCCTGTTGCTACGGCGTGTTCGGTATCGCAGCAGGGCGGAGGCGTGGCTGCTGTCGTCGTTGCCGTGGGGGGGGTCCCGGCTGCTTCTGCTGCCCCTGCGATTGCTGCGGAAAGACGACTCGCAGCAGCAAGAGCAGCCGCCGCGTCGCCTGCCGAAGAAGGCGGCGGCGGGGTTACTGCCGCCGCTTCTACACCGCCGTGATTGCTGCTGCTGATGCTGCTCCCCTCAAGTTCCCTCCTGAACGACGCTGCTGTCGTCACCGCTGCTGCTTCTTTGCATTTTTTGCCGCCACTTCCTCCGCCGCAGCTCGCACTACTCCAGCGGACTGCCCGGTCCGCTTCTGCTGCTTCTTCCTCCTCCTCGTCCTCCTCCTCCTTCAAGCGGAAAAGCCCTGCTGCTCCTCTTCTACAACCGGCGTGAGGCAGGGACGCCGCAGCAGCCTCTTCGAAGCAGCAGTATCGCTTCGGGAAGCAGCAGCGCTGACGAGCGTGACATCCCTCAGAAGAAGAAGCAGCAGCAGCAGAAGTGGCCGCCGGAGAGCAGTCGAACACTTCGCTCTCCGCTTCCAGCGATTCTTCTTCTTTTTCGAGGGTCGCAGCAGCAGCAGGTGGTGGGACAGCCTTCAGCAACATCTCAACGTGATTGCTAGGAAATGTCCTTCTTCTTCTCTCTTCTGTTTCCTGCTGAAACGCCAGCAGTGTAGTGTCTGCCGCAGCAGCACCGTGAGAAATAGAGAAGTAACTTCCGGTCCCCACCTTCCCCATGAGCGCTTGACCTGCTGCTACTGCTGTCGCCTGTATGACGCATCCGGCTGCCTTCCCTGTCGCTGCTGAGTCGACGGGCTGCTGCGGGCTGCAGCTCACGAGCACGTCGCTGCCCGCGTCCATATCCTCGGCTGTTGCTGTCGCAGGAACAGACAGAGGAAGAGGAGGACGCGGAACAGCAGGAGGAAAAGCAACAGCAGCATCGGCCACAGAAACGTCAGCAGTAGCCGCCGGGCCGGCGGCAAAGAAGCCAGTAGCAACGCAGAGTTCTTCTGCTGACTGGAAGCTGCCAGAACCCGTCCCAGCAGGACTCGAGCACTCTCCCGCAGACCGCAGCACGGCTCGCTGTTGCTGCTGCTGCAACAACAATTCCTCCTCCACCTCCTCCTGGCGCGGGCACTGCTGCTCCAGCATCTGCTCCTCGAGCCCGTCGGACTGCTGCCGCTGCTGCTGCTCTTGCAGCGTCTTCTCGTGTTGCCCCTGGACTGCAAGCAAGTCGGCCGTAGCAGCAGCACCGGCAAGGCTGTCCGCGGCGGCCACGGCCTTGAGCTCCGCAGCAGCAGAAAACTGCCGAGAAAAGGCAGCAGTAGCAGCAGCCAGGGGACCTTTCTCTAGCTGACGAAGCGCTGCTGCGCAGCTTCCCTTAACACAACTCGCTGCGCTGCATCCGGTGTCAGGAGCGTCGAGAGACGCCGACGAAGAAGCTGCAGTCGAGCTGCTGGCGAAATGCAGGGACGGAACGCCGTCTCCCAGGCTGCCGCTTCTGGCGAGACGAGACGCCACTTCCTCTTCGATGATGCTGCCGCCGCTGCTACGACTTCCGCGTCTCTTCTCTCCCTCTTCGTCCATCGTTGCTGCTGCGGCGGCGACGCAGACCGCCGCGCCCCCCTCCGGATGCCATGTTGTCATGCGGCTGCTGCAGCTGACGAAGGGAGAGGAAGAAGAAGCAACGGTGACAGAAGCAGGCGCGGCAAACATCTGTTGCCCCATCAGCCCACTGCTTTCCCCGCCTCTTGCTGCTGAAGCACCTGTTCGCCTGTGTTGCAGCAGCTCTTCCTGCTCGAGTGTGCCGTCTTCTCCAGCTCCCAGGGCTAGCGCTGTCGCTGCTGCTGCTCCCCCACCACCTCCTCTGGAGGCTGCTGCTGCTGCGCCTCCCGCTGCTGCTTCAGCCTGTCCAGTGTCTGCCGCTGCTGCACCTCCTGCGCGTGCTGCTGCTGCCCCCTGCGCAGCAGCGACGTGGTGCTGCTGCATCAGCGCAGCGCGGGCAGAAGGCTGCTGCTGCTGCAGAGGCTGCGTCATTCCCAGCACTGCCCGCTTCTCTCGCAGCAACAGCAGTTGCTGCGTCACAGCGGGGAAGTCTTGTCGGTCAGCCTCACCGTCACCGTCTCCGCACGGCACTCCTCCTTGCAGCTGCTGCAGCTGCTGCTGCACGCGCTTGCGCTGATGCGCCACGGCCGCAGACTGCTGCTGCTGCCGAAGCTCCTCCACTTCGGCTGGCCCAGCAGCCCTCCCGAGATGCAAAGCTGCTGCTGCTGCCGCTGCGGGTACTGCTGCTGCCGCTGCGGGTACTGCTGCTGCCCGCAGCGCCTGCTGGCTGAGGAATGCATCAGCCCTCGCATAGGAGGGCTGGGCGTGGTGGTGGCTGCAGTAGGCAGCCATCGCCTGTCGAGCACTGCAGCACGGGAAAAAAGACTGCTGGTGCTGTTGCAGGCGCTTCTCCAGCTGCTGCTCCTCCTGCTGCAAGTGCTGTCCTCCTCCTTGCGCCCGCCGTTGTTGCTGTTGTACCAGGGCTGCTTCCCAGCCCTGCTGGTGGCGAAGCAAGCCTGGCTGCGGGTCTTCGTGTTGTTGCCGCTGCTGCGGCAGTGCTCGCGGCGGCGCCTGCGGCTGCGTCTCCGCAACGTGGCGCGACGTCTGTTGCAGCTGCGGCGCCCACGGCAGCTGTCGAGCAAAGCCCCCGCCGCTGCCGCTGCTGCTGCCGCCGCTGCTGCTCCGGCTGCTGCTGCTCCCGCTGCTGCTGCTCCCGCTGCTGCTGCTTCCGCTGCTGCTGCTGCTGTTGCCGCTGCTGCCGCTGGAGGAGCCGAGGCCAGTGGCGTGCTGACGCTGGTGCTGCTGCTGCTGTTGCTGCTGCTGCTGCACTGCGCCCGCAGCCGACGAAGAAGAGCGGTGGTGGTAGCTGTTATGGTACAGCTGCTGTCTTCCTCCTCCTCCACCTCCACCTGCTGCAGCGCCTCCGCCGTCTCCGGCCGCCGCTCCCCCCCCTCCGCCGCCACCGTCTCCGCCGTCTCCGTCTCGTCCGCCCCCCGCGTTGTCGCCACGGCCTTCAAGAGAGCTGCTCCGAGTGAGCAGCGCAGCCGGCGCGGCGAGGTGTCTCGCGTACTGAACTGCGGCCATAACATTTCTTCTGTACTGCTCGTACTCCCCAGGGGAGACAAACAAATTATAATTGATCATCGCCAGGAACTGAATCTCCAACAAATTCATTTCGCGCGTCCGCACGCCACCCACCCGCGCGTAGTGCTGGTTGCCTGCGCGCACGTGAACCCACCCACCTACGTACAGAGGGTAGTACGGGGAAGGAGAGGACAGCTCCTCGCCTAGGCGTCTACTACTCACAGGACGTGTCCGCCAAAGAACAGACGTGAATGTGCACGTCAGCAAGCGGAAAAAAACACACCGGATTCCTCTCTACAAATATATATATATATATCCTTCCCCCATCCTCCTCCTTCTCCTTCTTCTCCTCCCCACGAAAGCCACTCGTCCTGCTGCTCCTGATGCAGCAGGAGTCGAGACGCCGGCCCCGTGCGCCTGCGTATAGAAGGACTTCTTCACGCCGTCTCTGCGGCGAATCCACGCAAGTGCTGGTGGCCTTTTTGAGGCGCGGGCATGGAGACACCCTGCCGAAGCCGGTGCGTCGTCCGAGCCGCGCGCGTCACACCAGTGCAGCAAGGAGAGATACACAGCAGCACCCGCGATAAAAAATAAACGTGGCAGCTGGTAGGTCTCTGCTGGCACTTATTCTACAGAGCCCAGACAGCAAGAAGGAACCCTGTGCTATCCCCGCCCACCACGCAAAACACACGCACGTCTGAAAAGAGAGAGGAGGACGAAAAGTAGACGTACGTTGGGAGAGAGAGAGAGAGAGACGAAAAGGGGAGAACAGCACGCACAGGGTTGAACAGGGAAAACGCGAAAGAAAACGACGGAAAAGAGGGAAACGGTGAAGAGACTGAAAGCGGACGAGAATGGGACAAACACGACGAGAAGACGCGGAAAAGGGACACGCAGAGAGACGGACAGAAAGCGGAGAAGGAAGAGAAGGGGCGAACGAAAGAGGAAGAGAAACCCCGAGGCTGGGGTCTCTTCCCCGGGACTTACTGTAGTAGATATCATCAAAGAACTTCGCCGCGAGCATGACAGAAGTAATGATAAGGCGATGGATATTGAGGAGGGACACGTTGAAATTGCGGTGCAGCTTGAGAATCCTATCGATGTACACCAAGGAGAGAACGAAGCACTCATTGCTGCAGCCGAAGTATCGCGCGATCCTTTCGAGGTAGTCATGGATCGAAATCTCGGGTTCCTTCACGGCGTGGAAACTGGTCACTTCTCCTCTCTCTGTCAAAAGAAAAACAGCAGCAGCAGCGGCAGCACCGGCGTCGGCCACACGAGAACCAGCAGCAGCGAGAGCGACGGCCGAAGCAGACGAGAAGCAACAGCAGCAGCAGCAGCAAAAAACGAGAAGAAGAAGCAGACGCAGGCACAGCAGCGGCAGATGAGGAACACGTCGCTCTCCTCCAGAACAGCTGCTGTGCACACTTGTCTGTGAGGGCCGTTTCAGGTGTACGTACACCACAGGGAGACGGACGCGGTATATACCGCTAGCACGTCTGCAGGCGAGTTCCCCGAGTTTCGGTGTAACACACGTCCACACACTTTCTCTATTACACGCCCCCGGGAAGAAGTAGCGGCTGACCAGAAGCAGCGAAACTCTTCGCTTTCTGCTGGCAACTGACCGGGAACGGCAGACGCGAGACGGCCCCTCCTCTTCTCTGAAACAAAACCAGCTGCTTTCCCCATTCGTCAACCTACGATCTCTCCTGTCTTTTACCCGGGGAAGCACCACCTGCCTCTCTACGCCAGGACCTACGTATACATATATAGATATATACATGTATATATGTATATATACACGCCCATCTTCCCCATGAGAGAAACAGCTACGGGTATATATCTCGTATAACACTCCCATGCAGCCCCACTTCGAACACGCGCCTGGGCATATATATATATATATATATAGGGAGAGAGAGAGAGAGAGAATGTACGTATATGTGTGTACATACGTATATTTATGTATAGATACATGTGTACGTAAAAGTAACATTCGTGTATACTTTTCTTCACACAGTAAGATGGCCCACGTACACATACATGTGTTTCGTATGTATACGTATACGTATAGAGGTATGTATGTAGGTACGTACTTATACGATACCCCGTGTATACACACATATATACACGTCTGAATGTAATGTTCCCGTATACCCATCCTTGTACGTACAGCTGTTGCTCCGTTCCCCTACCCCCCTACCCACTGATGCATATATATATATACAAGTACATATATATATATGCATACGTATATCTATATGGAAATCACGTTCATATCTACTTAGACAGATACAGCTGTCGCTCTGTTCCCCTCATCTCGCTGCCGACTGATGTACGTATATACATATATATATATATAGTAACATCAGTAGATATTTCTTGCTGCACATGGGGCTGTCACTTTGTTCGCTTCCTCCCCCTTTCGAACGCAGTTGTTCTCCACGCATGTCTTGGGTGTCTTCCTGACAACGCTGCTGCTGCTGTTGCTGTGGGTTTTCTGCTGCGTTTCTCGAATAAAATGTATGCAGCTGTTTGTATGCGTGTGTCTGTACAAGTATAGATATATATATATATATACGTATGTGTGTGTGTGTAGATTTCCTTTCCTCCGGGTCTTGAGGAACCCGAGGACTGCTGTCTGCCGCTGCTGCCGTGCCCCCTCCTCCTCGCGTTTTTTTGCTTCTCTCGTGGTTTTCCTTGCCTGGCGAGATAGTGACCAGATGCTGCAGCACGACCGCTAGCGACGGAACAAATGAATCATCGGTCGAGCCCGCCTCGCAGTGGTCGAGAGCCGAGCCGCTGCTGCTTCCCCCTCGCGTCGAGCGGCTGCTGCTGGTAAGTCGCCGTGGCGCGGCCGCCGCAGCCACCAGCCGCTGGCCAGCAGCGACTTGCTGCTCCACGCGCAGCTCCTGACTGTACACCCCTATCGCTGCGGCAGCAGCAGACTGCGCCCCAGGGTATGCCACTGCATGACTTCCTCCTCCTGCTGCTCCTCTGGCGGCGGCTGCTGCTGCTGCTGCGCCGGCACCCATGCGATGCAAAGACGACGACGCAGGGACAACGATCGCAGCAGCAGCAACAGCGCCCCCCGGTCGAATTCCGCCTGCTGCTGCTGCGACGCGCGCGCTGCTCTCTCTCCCCGGGTGGCTGCTGCCGCTGCTGCGACATCTGCTGCCGGCGCCTTCGCCCCCTCCGGCGCTGCTGCTGCTGCTCCGGCTTCTGCGGTCGCAAGGCCCCTCCTCCCTCTCCCAACCTCCACTGCTTCTCCGCATCATTGCGAAGAACGGCAACAACACGGCCTGTGCCTGCACCCCACACCATCAAGCAATCGCAAAACAAACAGATGGGAAGGCGGTGGGCCCGCACCACACTCCGCAGAAGAAGCAGCCGCAGCACTACCGTGTCGCCCAGCACTGCAGAATCCGCGGCAGCAGCAGCGCCATCGGTGCAGCAGCAGCAGCAGCTGGACCAGCACTAGACGCGCGGGACAGGCAGCAGTAGGGCAGCAGCACTAGCAACAGCAGCGGCAACGCGCACACTCGGCAGGAGGACACAGTGCGAAAAAACACGCAGCGGCAGCACATAACAAGCAGCAGCCGCGGCAGCGGGAACGCCCCCAGCAGCAGCACCGGTGGCAGCAGCAGCAGCAGCAGCACGACACCCGGGGCGCCGCCGTTCCTGTGCCGCAGGAGGCCTGCACAAACGCAGGACCCGGTCAGCACCACCGACGAAGCAGCCTGCAGCAGCGCCCTGGCACAGCAGCAGCAGCAGAACTGCAGCAACGGCAGAATTCAACGACGTAAGAGCGACAGCGTAGCAGCAGAGCACGAAGGAGAGAAGAAAAAAACGAGGTTGGCCTTACAGAGGAAAAAATCTGCCGCTGGAGTGATGCCAGCTACGAAGGATATGCTGCAAGTTTCAGCAGCAGCGCCCGTCAGGAAGCAAATGCAGCGGAGTCGCCACCAGCAGTTGCAGCAGCGTTTACCACTGGCAGCTGTAGCTCCACCGCAGCAACGCTACACTGCAGTGCGGCAGCAGGGCCCGTGAGACGCTGCTGCTGCACCAGCTGCAGTAGGAAAGACCGCGGCAGCAGCAAAGCACCAGGAGCCACCGCAGTCTTCTCCCACAGCGCTGGTGAAAAACGATTGCAGCAGAAGTATCAGCAGCACGAGCCCACGCAGGAATAGCAGCAGCAACAGCAATAGTTTGTGCACAACAGCAACACAACAACAAGTGCGGCAGAAGCGTGCCGCGACAGCAGGACGACGCAATGTTGTCGGGCAGCAGCGCGACTTGCTGCAGCAGTCGTAGCAGTGGGACAAGAGACGTCGTCTCTTCGTCCCTCGACGAACACCTGCAGCTGCTGTTGCTGCAGCCGCGTCGTCTGCGCTAGCCGTTCGTAGAAACAGCAGCAGCACGACAGTCGTCTGCAGTAGTCGTCTGCACCAGGTGCGAGAAGGACTGCAGCTGCTGCAACAGCAAGAGGGCAGCTGCAACCGGTCGCACGGCACGGCAACAGGAGCACCGCAGCGCGAGTCTGTCATGCAGCCGTGGCAGCAGAAGAACGCGACGCTGTGTCGGCAGCAGTGATTGACTCCGCAGCTGGCAGTCGACGGCAAAACGCAACACCAGTAATACCGCGAGCAACCAAGCAAGCGACACCCTGGGGCAGCAGCAACGACCGCCGGCGACGCACGACGGAAAGTGGCGGCACGAGCAGCTGACTTCTGCCGCAGCAGCAGCAGGTGAACTACGCAATAGCAAAATGTTGCATAGGCTGGCCGCGGGTCAGCAGGAGCACAAAAATCAGTCGCAAGTCCTTCACGAAGGAAGGCAGCAGAAGCGTTGCTGCTGCTGCTGTTGTTGTTGCGCTTCTCTCTGCCGCGTTGTGCGGAAAGAGACACAGATGTAGTCGTAATAAGCGACACCGTTCGCAGCAGCAGCAGCAGCACGAGCAGCAGGACGTGCGCCTCACATAAACCGGCACACGCAGAAAATACGCACAGGCACGCACTCACACGTAATGATATATTCTCGTCGAAGACTAAGTTCTGACGCAGCTCATACTGAGCGCGAAGCATCACCCGGCAGCACGGCAGGAGCAAAGGAACTGGGTCTGACGTACGGCGCCTCGTATGTGTATCTTCTGCCTATTCAGCCCCACTGAAAAAGGACAAAACGTTTGTCTACATCTAGGACATACGTACATTGATGAATCTCCTTAGAAAGACTCACGTAAAGCGGAGAATGTCCTGAACCTACATACAGCTGCGTAGATATGTGTACACGTACAGAGAGTTCAGGAGAACACACGACGCCTCTGTGAACAAGTAGTCGTCAGAAGCCCCCTGCAGCGAGGCGCTCCGGTGACGCAGCAGCAAAAATGTAGCAGCTGAAGCGCAGCAGTTGGAGGGCAGCAGCCAAAGCGCAGCAGCCGAGGCGCGGCGGCCGAAGCACAACAGCAGAAGGCCGGCAGTAATAGTCGCTTGCTGCGCAGCACAGGTGTCTCCGAGGTTGCGGCTGCGGTGCGCGTGTGGAGCAGCTCTCTCAACGTCAGCTTCGTGCCACCTCGAGCGACGGCAGCAGCAAAGTGTACTTGATGAAGAAAAGGAAGCAAGAAGAGAGACGAGAAGAAGAAACGAGACGGACGAAGTACGTACACGAGGGCCAAAACACACACAGAGGAAAAGAGTGCGTGTAGACGGAGTGACAGCTGTTGTGCGATGTAGTAGCTACACACCTTAGCAGCAGGCCCTATTATCAACAGCAGCAGCAGGACCTTCCGCGCGGTTGCTGCCGCTGCTGCTGGCAAGCAGCTGGACTTCTTCCCCGGGGCGCCTGCCTGTGCTGCTGCCGGTGCAGTGCCCGTCTGACGCAGGACAGAGCGCGCGACACGCGGAGGCCAATGGAGAGAGAGGGGGAGAGGAAATGAGGAGGAGGAGGAGACTGCTGCAGCAACGTCAGCAGAAAGCTGCAGATGGCGAAGAGCAGCGACTCCGCTGCTGCCCCGGCCCGTTCGGTCCCGGCACCGCTGCTGAAGAACGCACCGCTCGGAAGGCCGCCGGACAGGAGCAGCTCCGGGGGCACGGCAAACCGGCAGCAGCAGCAGCAGCAGCCGACGCAGCTGCAACAGCAGCAGCTGACGCAACTCCCGTCAGCAGGTGAGGGCACTGCAACAGCAGTACCACCAGGAGCTGACGCAACTCCAGCAGCAGGTGAGGGGACTGCAACAACAGCAGCACGCGCGGCACGTGCAGGAGGACGAGCGTGCTGAAAGAGCAGCTGCGGCAGCGCCGCGAGTCACCCCCGTCACAAGTACCGCAGCAGCAGCGATTCCCGACAGCAGCAGCCACGCCGCCAGACGCACTTCCACAGAAGTGGGCCGTCTACGCTCCGCAGCAAGCAGCGGGACCGTCGGGGAAGAAATTGCCCTTCCTACAGACCATCCAATTCGTACGCAGCAGCGCGCATACGAATGGAGCGTCTTCGCACAGGCAGCAGCTGCAGCAACACTGCTGCTGTGCTACGCTGCAGTATGTGTGTGTCGGCAACAACAATACAAACGCAGCAGCGACTGGCGGATTTAATGAAAGACCACACATGAAAAGAGAGATAGAGATGTCGCTACGCAAACACACACACATATATATCCCGATATATGATGCGTGTATACACACACATGTATATATACATATATATAAATATGTCTGCATACTATACGAAGGAGCCGAGTGGCACGGGTATAGGTCTTCGGTCGTGCGCCAAGAGCAAAATGAACTTCTCCTCCTTGTCCCCAAGACGTACAAGCCCCCACTGGAAAGCACGTGCAGCCAGCAGTAGAAGTCTTCGGATGTGACAGCCCGTGGCGGTGAAGTGATGCTACGGCTACAGCAGGCAGCAATAACAGCATCCCCGGCAAGAGAAGCAGCAGCATACCCTGCCGCTGCAGCCCCACAGCAGCAAGCACCACCACACGAGAAACGTCAGGTTTCGACGAGGCGCCAGAGCAGCTGCAGCAGAGTGCAGGCGCTGGCTGCTGCTACCCTTGACGCTGCTGGAGGGACAATTATTACTGCTTCTCCGCTGCTGTGGTGAGTTCTGGCCGTTGTTGCGGTCGCCTTTGTTCCAGAAGATAAAGGACTCTCCGTTTGCTGCTGCTTCTGCTCAGGGTCGTCGTTTGCAGAGACGCCCCTGCTTCGCGTGCAACAAGAGCAGCTGAGGCAGATACACCTTTCTTGCCCCTGCTGCTGATGCTGCTTCCCCAGTCGGTGTTGACGCCCATACGGAGCCGCCCAAGCTCGTTGACGAAGGGAGCTGCTCGTGAAGAGGAAGAAAAATTGTCTCTCCGTCTCGCAGGAGTGTTCACGCGGCTGCACGGGGGCTGGACAGACGCCAGCTGTCCTGCGGCACGTCTTGGCTGCGGTGTACGTACACCGGAGTCCTGCAGCTGCAGTAGGTTGTTGCAGGTTGTTGGTGGTTGTCCTCCGGAACGTCCTGCAGCCCCCAGACTGGGGTGTACGTACACACACTGGAAGCGTGCAGTGGACCCACCACCTGGCTGCTGAGGTGTCCGTACACCCGACGTTTGAGGCTACGTAACTTGTGCAGCCGGTGCGACGGGTGCACCCTGCGGTGTACGTACGCCTGGTTTCGCCCACCGGAAGTCTGCAGCACTGGATCTCATCAGTGGAGGATGCGGTGTACATACACAGCGGTCAGCCGCAGACCATCTCCTGCTGTCCCTCTCTGCACGGCCCTTCCGCTGCTGCAGTGTGCACTGCTCCCTGTAGCGCTCCGGTGCTGCAGTGTAGCCCAGCAGAAGGCGGTACTACCTCTCCGTAGCAGCCGGTGTGAGCCGGAAGATTCGAATCGGAACGCAGTAATATGCTCCGCGCAGGGCAGCAACAGGAGCACAGCGAGAATACCGGCAGCAAGCGCCAGCCAGCCGCAGCAGGAGCACGCGAGGACAAGGGCAGCAGCAGCAGATGGAGCAGCAGAAGTCCGCAGACCAGCTCTGCAGCAGCCCCGGGTGGAACACAAACGTAGTAGTGCGTCCCTGGCGATGAAGGGCCAGAGAGGAGCAACAAATACTACTGGGGAGAGTCCGACGGGCAGAGACGCAGCAACAACTGCTGCACAGGTGTCCACTTTTGCTGCTGCGGAAACGAAGTGTCGACGGGGTACTACTGGGATGTGGAAGACGATCGGCGCTTCCCGCGACTGCTGCTGCTGTTGAGGAGGAGGAGGAGGAAGGGAAGAAGACACCAGCACCGAGAGACAGACGTACCACACAGCAAGGCGCAGGCAGACACCCGGGGGACGTACCGCATCTCAGCTGCTGATGGTGCTGCCGGGAGCGTGTGGAAAACGCGCGACGAAGGTGAGAAGAGGACGACGAGGAGGGGAGGTACAGCGCAGCAGCTGCATCAACAGCAGCCCCGTTCGCAGTCCTGTGCAGCCGTGCAGCACCAACGCCGACTTCTTCAGGAAGAGAGACGAGGGCAGCACAGCAGCAGCTGCAGCAAGTTTGCTCTTCTTTCGCACACGAAGTCACTAGTGTACAAGATCCGCGTCGTTTCTCCCGAGGACGAACACACAGTAAGCGCTGCTGCCCGTCGCCCACGACTATTCAGTTTATCCTTCTCCGCTGGGCTGCAGCTGTCCCGCCCCACTCTCTCTATCTTGCGGAGAGACACGACTGTAGACCGCTTCAGCCGCTGACGCTGATCAGCTCCTGCTGCTCTTTTCCACCCCCTCGGTGAACCTTCCTTTGTCCCGACGCCGTTGCCGCACCTGCTGATCAACCTTGGCTCCGATGACAACCTTTTAGCGGAAACTTCGCTCCTGCTGCTATCGTGAGGACTTCCGCCTGCCGTTCTCGACCCTGCGCTGCTCCTCCTGCCCGGGCGGGCTCGCCCTTCTGCTGCCCTTGGTCGCGCTGGCTGGCGCTGCTGCTGCCGCACGGTTCTCAGTGCGGCAGCTGCAGAAGCTCCGCTGGACAGCTGGGTCCTGCTACTCGTGCTGCTGCTCCTCCTTGCCCGTTGTGTGGCCTTGTGGCTGCGCGTGTTGAGTCGCCGTCCGGGCGTCTTTTGTGCGACCTGTTGCTGCTGGTGCTCTGCCCGCTGTCTCGTTGACTGCTGCCACTAATGGTGCTGTGACCGTGTGGCGTCTGCTGCTGCCGCGTTTGCTGCTGGACGGGGACGGCACAAGGATGAGGACGCGGGACGAGGGCATACACGAGAACGAGAAGCTCCTTCTCTTCTCCTGGGGAGTCGAAAAAGCCGCTTCAGGATTCTGCCCCCTGCAGCAGAACACGGAGCAGCACGAATGCACAGCACCGGCAGCAACAAAACCGCTCCCGTCCTCTGGCCGGCTGTGTGGCCGTCCTGCTGCTGTCTGCTGCTGCTCCCGTGGCTCTCTCTCTCTTGCGGACGGCCTGTCCTTGCTGCGCGCCCTGCTGTGCCGCGGACGTGCCGCAGTGGCTTCGCTGCTGCTGCAAGTGCAGAATCGCAACCAAGAAGCCCCAAGTTGCTCCAGCAGCTCGGCAGATGCGCTGCTAAGCAAGTGTAGTCCCGACACATAAAATCTCTGCAGCGGAGATCGCACGCATCTGTGTTCCGTCCCTTGTCGCTGTTGCTGCTTTTTTCTCCTGTGCACCCCACTCTTGTGCACGGCGTCCCTTCCCGCCAGTGCGCGACTGCTGTGCTGCTGCGCCCGGCTAAGACACGAGCGGGGGACACGCTCTGCCTCCAAGCTACGGGGGCTCTCTCTCACTTCCCCTCTCTTTTTCGCGGCTCCTGCTGCTCAGCACGCGTTACTGCGGCAGCAGCAGAGAATCCGCGAGTTGCCGACGTTGTCGTTGCCGCTGTTAAGCTGCCGCCGGTGGAAATACAACTCTGCGGCCCCTTCTTCTACTCCTGCTACTATTTTGCTGCTGGCGTTGCTGCAGGCGGGCTTCTCTCTCCCGCGCGCGCGTGCAAGCGCAGACGAGAAGCAAGAAAAGAGACGGGAGCTACCGCCTTCCGCAGCATCAACCAGGCGCGGCCTCCCCCCCTGCCTTTTCTTCTTCGCCGCTTCTGCTGCGACCTCCCGCTGCAACCAAGAGGCGACAGGACGCAGATGCAGGCGTGTGGCGTGCGCGCCGCCCGTCGTAGATCGCGTCAATTATGTGTGCGCCGGCGAAGAAGCAGCCGCAGAGGCCGCTGCTGCGTATATATCCGTTCTAGGGGTATGCACAACCAGCTGCAGGACCAGCTCCTCGGCCTAGCTAACAGCGAAGCAAAACAACGTTATCTTCTCTGAGCCGTTCGCACACCCAAGCACGCCGCTGGGCTCCTTCGCTCCATAAACGTCGCCACTTCTGTCGCCTCGCACATCTACGCAAACGCGGTTGCTGCTGCTGCTGCTGCGTTGTAGGGGACTCCTGTCCTGCTGCAGAGCGATCGGCTGCCGAACCAGCCCACAAAAAATATGAAGCGGAAGTGAGAACAACCTCGTGTTGTTACTTCCGCTACACGACTATGTGTTGCTGCGCTGCTGCGCACTTCCCCTTACACGCTGCCGGTGTAGTCCCAACTGCGGCTGGTGGGCTGCTGTTGCCCCTACTGCTACGCCGTGGTGTACAGACCTGCTGTCGCAACAGTAGCCGCCTTGCAAAGAAGCAGCGCAGCCTTTTGTTCTTCTTCTTCACCCACGGAGCAGCAGGCACTGCCTTCAGCTGCGGCCTGCTTCAGCAGCTGTTGCACAAGGGTCGTGGAGTAAGGCAGCAAAGCAGGACTCGCCCGCAGGACCCGCAGCCAGGAGACCAGAGGCATCTACGCAGCTGAAGTAACTTGCCGTATTGCGGGGAGTTGACTTGTTGCTACGTGATAACAGATACCCGTCGGTTCACCGCAAGATACGAGCACGTCTCAGAAGCAGGGGGTCGCCTCCGGTGCTGTGGCGCTGCGCCTACTGTACTGCAAGGCAGTAGATTCTGTGGAGTGGGCTGCGGACGCGCGAGTCGCCAGGCAGGAGCGATGACGCTGCCCTGTTGCTGATGTTTCTCCTTGTTACCCCCTTCCTCGGAAAGTGAAAGCTGCGCTTCTCTCGTCGCGGCTTGAGTCTGAGGCTCCTCTGCGTGCCCCCTTCGAACACCGCGTCTTCTCTGTTCTCTTTGGCTGAAACGAGTGCGCCAATCCTCTACGACTCCGACTAGGCACACGACGCTACTCTTACTACTACTCTTCTTCCTACTGCTACTGCAACTCCTGAGACGGTTGCTGGCGGTCCTGCAACAAAAAGCAGTGGGCGACACCCAGGAAGTGTACTCCTTCCCGTTCCTCTCGTTTTTTCCGCGTTGCTCAACGGTGCCGCAGCCCTAATACAGGGGAAAAAAAGAAGCTCCGCGGCCGTGCCTCCTCCAACTGTCACTGCTGCTGCTGTTACTGGCGGTCCTCTTCCTGTTTCTTAGTAGCGCCGACGCAGGACGGCGGCACTGCTGATACTGCTTCGCCGCTACGCTGGGACCGCACTGCAGCGAACGCAAAGCGACGACGAGGGCAACACACGCGCCTAATCGAGACAACTCGCAATACCGCGGGGCATAGCGATGGTACGGGCCGCCTCGGCAGAACCTAGCAGAGCACTCACAGTAGCTGTTGCAGCGCCAGCAAATTCAGCGCCGCCACAGAAGCAACAGCGACAGCAGCCGCAGGGAAGCACCGCTGCACCGACCCTAGGAGCACCCCAGCAAAGTGCAGCAGCAGGAGAAGCCCACGCGCAGGTAGGTAGGTGGTGGGAAAGAGGACTTGCCGGGACAACGTCCACCAACAGAGGCAGGAGGAGCACCACAAGCAGAAGCTCCAGCTCCAGCTGCGGCGGCGGCGGCAGCAGGGGGAGCAGCGGCGACAGCCGGAGGGCAGCGGCGGCAGGAGGAACAGCAGCCGCAGCTAAGCGTCGTTTTGGCTGGGAGGGGGAGCAGTTATTAGAGGAGGAAGAGGGGAGGCGAGGTAGGAGCTGCTCGAGAGCAGCAGGACGGACACAACGAAAAGCAGAAGCGCGCAGGGGGGGCAACAGAGCAGCAGCAGTGGCGGCGGCAGCCAAACAGCAGCAGCAGCAGCAGCTCCAGCGACGACAGTGTACTCGTAAGCCAAAAGGCAACCGAACAACAACGAGGAGGAAGAAGAGGAGGCTCAGGACCACGTAGTGACAGCAGCAGAGCGAGTGGCGGCGAGGGCGACGGTACGAGGGGCGGCAATGCTGACAGCGGCGCGCAGTTCTCTCTAGCACCGAAAGCGCACGGCGTCGTCGCTAGACGGTGCTCCTCTTGGTGCTGTATCTGCTTTCTCGCACTTGGTGTAGCGGCGTCGCCTGCAGCATCACAGTGGCGATGGAGGAGGAGAAGTGGTACTACAGGAATAGCAGCAGCAGCAGCCGTAGAAACCAACGCTGCATACGAGCTGAGAGGCTTAGCGGAGCCACTGGTCTTCTGCTGCTGCGGCGGAGCCCTGAAAAGCGCAGCTGCTGCGGGTAGTGTGCTGCTGCTGCACAGCGACACGAGATGGTACTGCGGTGGCCAATGTGTTCCACAGCGCTCAGAAGACAAGCGTGGTGGGTGATGTCCAAGGAGAGAGACCCTGAAGGGAAAAGGAGAGGGTGGCGGCTACGCTGGTGGCGTCTCAATCGAACAGGAAGCCGACAACGAAGAGCGAGCTACTACTGGTAGTGCTGCTGCAGTTGCCGCGGCTGCTCTCTTCAAAGTGTAGTCGCGGGTCCCGCAGCAAAACGACGGAACCCGTAGCAGTTCCGGCGGCAGCGACGAGGCGGAACCAGGCCACACCAGCAAGAGCCGAAAGGGGGGAGGAAGTGGGAGGGAACAGGCTGACTGTGACAGCGCACGTAACTACCACACGACCTGTTCTTTGCTGCCCGTGGTACTCGAACCGAGTGCTGTTCCAGCTCCAGCTCCGCCTCCTGCGAGACCAGCGTATCCTCCACAAAAGGGGAGCGGCGACGACGGGGTATGCTGCTACTGTACTTTAAGGAAAGCCCGCACCGTTGCTGCGGTCGCGACGCCGGGGCCATCCGGTACTGCCCCTCGGCAGCTCTGGAGCGCGCAACACCCCAGCAGCAGCTGAATCAGCAGCACAGGGTGGGAGGACTATACTTCAGCACACACTACACACAGCAACTGCTGCTGCCGCTGCCATGAGCGGACCCGCGACCACGTAGAACGGAAAAACGACATAAAAGCACCTCCCATCTTCGGAGCTGCTGTACGCTTCTCCTGCTCCCTACTGTTCTGCCACAACAGACAAGCGTTTTAGGCCCCACTGCCATCGGTAGCAACGAGGCAGCTCTGCAAAAGGATGATGCGCGCGAATCCTTCGCTGCTTGTTCGTTCCTGTTGCTGCTGGTTCGGGACTGCCACAGTATACAGTAAGGCAGCAACTGCTGTAGTCCGGCGTCGTACTATGACGGTGATCTGGTGGTGCTGGTGCTCCCGTACGTCGATCGAGAGGGGCTGCTATTCGCTGCCGCAACCGTACGTACCACTATGCGATGCAGCAACGGCACATCGTGTGTCGTAGTGCTGCAGCTGTGTCGCAGAAGTAGCGGTACAATAGCGGTACCAATAGCAGCATCGCATCAGCAACACAAGCAGCAATAGCAGCAGCGCAGCAGCAAGAGCGGCAGCAGTAGGCGTCTCTATCAGCCGGCGGAAGCCGTCCTGGCGCGCAGGAAGGACAATTCCGAGGGAGAAAAAGGGCGGAGATGTCGACACAGAAACTCACTAGGAGTTGACTACTATGGCTATGGACGTTTGTGTCTCTTTTCTCCTCGTATACGGCAGGAAACAACGGATTTCGGGTGGAGGTAATGAAGTTCGTGGGGCCGTCGCCTCGACCAAGAAGAAACAGCAGCGCGGAAGCAGCACCCGCGATTGCGGCAGCCCGCAGCAACCGCAGAAACAGAACTCCTGCTGCCCAGCACCAACGCAGCTCTGGCTGAAAACAAGCAAAACAGGAAAGGCCCCGTAAACTGATGCCTTCCCTTCTGCTGCAGAAGCGAGCAAAAGTACAGCAGGAGTGAAGCTTGTAGCAGCTGCTGCTTCGGGAACCAGGCCGGAGAACTCCTCCGTACCCGGTCCGTGCACCCGATATCCCGATGATGAGAAAGCGGCACCGCGCCCCACAACAGAAATGGCAGTCTTCCTGTGGTGTTCGATTGTGGTATAACCAGTGCAGCTGCAACGTGGAAGCAGGAAAGCACGTTTTACAAAGACTCTCGCTGTTGCGGCGCCTCTTTGCCGAAGATGGCGCCGTACACACACGTACACACACACACACACGCTTCTCGTGGACACGGGCGATCAGCTGCTGCTACAGCGCCATCCCTGACCGAGACGCACGGACAGTACTACTGCCACCTTCGGGGAATGGCGGCCGCAACACAGCGCAGCAGCTGTAGATGCAACACACCGGCTAACCTGCGCGACTACAACGCTGGTGCAGCTCCGTACCTGCAGATGCTGCTACTGCACAAGAAGAACACGCAAGCAACGCGCCAAAACACGGGGAGCCGTGAACTGACGGCATCAGGGAATAGGCGGAGAATGCCGGGGACGCAATCCAACAATAGCCCGCAAACCACTAGAGAAGCACGAGCAGGTCGACGCGTACAAGCACGACGAGGACCAACAGGTGTGGCAAACCCCGTAGAGGTCCGCGCACACCCATTCTTCGTGCTCCCGTGGGCTGTCGAGTCTCTCTCAACACCCGAGGGCACCTCCTCTCAGCGATGCGGTAGTACCTGCTACTCTCCTGCAACGCGCGGGTCACAACCGCGTTCCTCCGTAGCTGTTGTTGGTCACACTGGTGTGTTGCTATTCGTGCTGCGTGATCTGTCCGGCTACCGTCGGCCCCTTATTTACCAGGTTAGATCCTACAGGCCCCTTCCTATCCCGTCTGAAGCCCTTGCAGCGGCGCCCACGATATATTCGCAGTCAGTGGGGCCCGTCCTGTCCTTGCCCGCTACAAGAGTCGAACACAGACAAGAAACACACGGCAGCCTCACTGTCCACACATCGCGGAGCACCAATGACCCGTGGTACGCGAAGGCACTCACCTCAATGCGTGCAGAGCAGGACGTTTGGTATCATACACGGATCATCCGGAAGAACAACAGTAGGGCAATTTCGCGTCATCTGGTTACATCGCTGCACAGGGGGTAAGCCTCCGAACTAAACGCGTCTTTCACGCTCTCAGCCACATCAATACGAGCAGTTCTCGCAGTTCCCTGTATTCGACTGCACACCGTGTCCCACGGAGAAATACATTAAGGCAGAAAAACACTGGAACAACCAGGGGCTGTCTCCCGCGCTGGAGACCCAGTATGAATCACGGACATGCTGTAGTGCACCTTGGTAAACTCCGGGTGGGTACGCATCTGGTCGGAAGAGAGCTGCAACAACAGCGCAGACGACACACGCGCTTGTGCGGATGCATACATCTGTCCCCCATATATTTTGAAGTTCATCCTTCCCCTGCACACACCAGCACACACACGAAATTCCCAGCAACTGCTGCTACAGGGTCAGTCGCTCACCTGGTGACACTGTTGGACGGCAGTCCTTCCTGGCCGGTGACAGCGCGACAGTACAAGGTGGGCTCCGTCGCTGCCGTTGTTGCTACGCCGCGTCAAGCTACGCCAGGACGGTAGGTTACGTTATTCCTCTTGTGACCCAGAAACGTGTGCTAAGGGGGAGCAGTTTGGGAAAGCAGGGGGTCAGCTGCTTTGATGCATAAACCTGTGCTACTCGGTGGCACAAGGGAATGAAGATGACGCGCCGCTACAGCGTGGCACAAACGTGTGCTCCGTACCAGTAGGCACAGAAGAACGGCTGTACGTCCCATGTAAGTGTGTTTTCAATCATCTCCACTGTAAATCACTTTCACGACTCTACCATTCCTCGAAAACACACACAGGGGCACGTAAGAAAAACCTGCGTAATAGGCAGCAGCACAACACCACCAGAATCAGAGGGGGTGAAGCGGGCTCCTGGTGTTGGTAAGCAGCCTCCGGTAATGCTTCGGGGCCGCGCGCAGTTTTGCCCATCCAACTGCTGTCGGTGCAGCTGTTCGGCCGCTGCTGCTCGGGAGGCTGCTTTGGCTGCCCCTGGTGAAGCGGGTTTCTCGGTCGACTGGGTCCCCCGTGCTGCGTATATCCGTGCGCAACACGGCCCCCAGACGCTACCGAATTCTAACAACCAACACCAGCAGCAAGGGGCGGCAGCACCAACAACAATTAGATGTAGTAGTTAGTCATTGTGGTGCCCCTTGCGCGGGGTTGCGGCAGGGCGGCGCCAGGGAAGAGGGCAAAAAAGAGGAAGGGCTGGTGAAATGGTAGATCAGTGTATATCCGACGATGCTGAATATCGCAATGATGGAAGAAAGTGGCTGGTCTACGGGCAGCTCTAACACCCCACAATTGTTACGAAACCTTGGGGCTAGCACAGACCTTGGCAAAGGCCTCGTCACACATCGTAAGATACCCTGTATATCTATGTAGGAAAGTACCCCTGGAGGTTTACAACGGGACGGCCGTAGAAAGTGTGTTGCCAACACGGTGGCAGTCGCAGAAGGGCAAAGCGGAATATAGCCTGTACACAGCGCTGACGAAGCCGCGCGACTACGTGACCCTCTGCTGCTCGTGCTGTCACTCGTGTCCCGTCTACACGGATTGCTGGCTTCTACGTGCATCCACTGCGTAGGCGGTAATTACCGCGCGCAGGCCGACATGGGTGATTCTACAGGAGCGCCTCCACCAGCAGACGAGGAGCAGGATAGGGAGACGGGGTACTAGCAACAGTAAACTGCTGCTGTTCCAGCGATACTGTCGTTTCGTGATTGTAGCGGTAGCGCACCCGACCACACAGCCCGGAAGATACGTAGGAATTCAGCTCCTGGCAGTGATCCACGAGCGCCCAAACCAAAGTACGCACGGTGGATGCAGCACACCACAGCATTCATCACCAAGCAAAGTGGAGGTAGGTATTAGTGCAGTATTCCAGTAATACAGACGCCGGGAGATTGGTGTCCAGGACGCTGACGAGCGGCAGGCCATACTCCAAAGAGAGCTTCCCAACGGCGGCACCCTGACCAGCAGTTGTATTCCGTAGTGCGTATGATGGCAGCTGAGGCGTGGGCCCTCTTGCGGACTGCAACATTGGGCCACCAGCTACAGAAGTGTGCACAACGGGTGGAGTGACAAGAACGTGTCACTCCGGCAGGCGGGTGGGCGTTCGCGTTGCTGGTGAAGTAATCTGCTGAATCGCTGTGAACTGCGCGCTGCGGTCGACCCGGCGGTCCGAAGAACTTCGAAATAGGAGACAGCACTGATGCAGTTCACATCTACTGTGTGTGTGGTGAGAAATGACGACGATTCATACGGAGCAGCTTCAGGGTTTTCTGAGCCAGCACGAAATCCTTAGCGTGAGCAGCTGCCAGATGAGTAGTGCTGCTCCACGCCCTGAAGGCGACCGAACCGCTTGTACTGCCGCTGGTGGTTTGTGTCGTGCTGGTTCTGGCGCCTCTACTGCGGATACAGGCGGCTCGCAGTGAAAGTATCTACATCCTGTACCTACTTACACTAATATGCATCTCGCCCTTTCTCTTTCTACACATTTACTCACGCTGAAGCGTCATCTTTAGAAACGAGTGGGATTGACGTACGCGTGCAGCTGACTGAAAAGTGTGCAACATTCATATCGCTACTCTCTGAAGACAGCTGACTGAAAAGTGTGCAACATTCATATCGCTACTCTCTGAAGAACACGCAAGCGAAAGCCGCAGGCCGTAATGGTGAAAAGGCGCAGCAGCACGCATGTTTGTGGGACGCATACTGCACGATGATAGGTAAACACATTCTGACCTGTATGGGAAGAGCATCCGTTCTGCATCAAGGACTGGTGCGGCAGGCAGAAAAGTGCGTGTGAACGCAGCACTACAAAAAGGCGGGTTGCGTCCAACACCTTCACTGCCCCAAACGCTACCGAACGCCCGTGTACACATCTGTGCACGCATTTGCGACAGGTACTTAACAGTCAGTAGTAGTAGCCGATGATGAATGCGCTACGAGTCAGTAGACCCACTTAGCTGAGAGGGCTGCCACACCGAAACCCTCTGTACTTCAGGTCATGATAAAGAGGACAACACGACGCAGCTGTATGCTCGTGTATACACTCAAGGAGACACACGTAGCAGAAACATATTGCACACGTAAATGCAAACTCATTGTGTGAGATGCAACAACTTACGCTAAACGTAGCTATAATGGTGCACAACCGTTCGTGTGTGTGGAGGACCGCACATGGATCCGGAACATAGGCCCGCATAGAGACGCGTGCACACGCAAGCCTTCCAGGTACCTCTGAACGACCAGCTGGGCCTCTCGGTAGGGGTTTGTAGGCGCGGATAAACTCGGGAGAGGCATACTCTGTATGCTCGCGTGCGTAGACGCACTTCGCAGTCTGCATACAGACCACTCTTCCACTAAAGTCTTTTGATTGACGCGTGCACGGAGAGGTATACATGCAACGGGAGAAGACCGTTTGTGTCCTCTTCTTGCACCATTGGTGCCCAGGTGTATCTCAGAGAATTCACTGTTGTATGTCGCCGTGTATGTAGGGGAACATGACTTTACACTCGGAGATGTCTAGGGGCTCAAATGCATACGCACAAGACCACAGCAACGTACACAGAAATATGGCTGCACATCTCCACAGGGGAGCTTGAGTTAATACTCGGAGATGTCTAGAGGCTGAGACGCATACGCAGAAGGCCACGGCAACTTACACAGATATGTAGTTGCAGATCTCCGCAGGCTCCGTGTGCACACGTACATGTGACAGACACGCTCATGCCCCTGCGACATGTACACTGGTACAGCAGTGTACATCTACGCATATGTGGACACCATTGTATTCACGCAAACGTGTACTTCGAATGCAGAGACGTACTGGTGCAGTGATATTGCGCCTTCTTCCTGTCATTGGTGGTGGTGTTCAAATTCGCCTCTGTGTACGAGTAACTAGGTGTGCACAGGAGTGAGCATGCTTGCACTTGGTAATTGCGTTATCCGTGTAGGTTGGAGCTGTAGTACAAGGAAGATACTACGCGGCACTACGCGCCTTACAGAGTGGCTTCTCAGCATCCGTTTACCTATGCGACAGCATGCGAATATAGTCTCGAGTACGCACAAGCGTTGTCTACCGTCATCGAGCTCGCATTTAGATAATGTTTAATAGTCTCATACCGCAGCTACTTTGTTACATCAAGAGTGGTAGACAGTAAATTCATTAGAAGGGCGCGACGTATGTTCTATTTCGTTATACACACTGGATGTAGTCTGATACTGTTGCGTACCGACATGACTGAATATGCGCAGAGAGTTTGTTTGGCGATACGTGTTTCATGTGATGGTTAATCGACAAAGTTACTTTTACGAGTGTATACGTTGCTAGAGACGAATAAGCACAAAGGAGGATTTCCTAGAAGTCTGCGTATATACTTTTAATTATGACAAAGCAGGTATGTGCTCGTGTATCACTGCACACACATCAATGACAGCCGTGAGAAGTAAGTCACCTGGAGTGAGTCTCCAGTGCATTCCGCGTTGCCGTCCACGCTATACGTAGCTTGAACCGCCTTTATGAGTCACTGAAGTTTTAGGCTCGTTGGTCGCGGAGCACCTTTTCTGTGTGGCCACCGTGTTCCTGACAAACACTATGACGGCGTAGAGAGGAATGTGTCATGTTTTACGGTTGTACAACACTGAGTGGATGCGTGGGTGGCAGAGGCTGAATATCAGTGTGTTCCATGTCTTCAAGTACTCGGGCAAACCTAGGTAAAAGTGCGGATACTAAAGACGCACATATGCATATATTTGGCGGTGTTGTATAGTCTTGAAGGCTACGTTATGGTTCCCCTCCCCGTCGACCACTTTGCAAAAGATACATCTAATTAGTAAGAAGACCATCTCCTACAAGCCGCTACCACTTTTCGGCGGTGACGCAGTTGGCCAGTCATGTGAAAGGGCAGCTAACGTGCACAGCTGGGGAGAGAAGCGTGGAACTAGACAGATTCAGCTTAATTCCCTTCGGCCGACATGGCATGTATACCCTTTTCTCGTCTTCAGCAAAATGAAACATGGAACAGCCTAATGCTTTAGTGTGAAGTGCTCTACTGGAAACAAGGTTGGGTCATGCCTGGTTTATCCACCCGTGGAAAGGACGTTTTCTCCACGAAGCTTTCCGTATCTTTGCATCCGTTAAGAGGTCCACGTGCCCCGCTTTAAAATTGCCTGTAGTATTTTTCCAACCGAAACTCGACACTCGGAGGCTAGGTCAAGAGTAGGGATTTTTGTTGATTGATTCAGTGCGACAGGCGGCATCGGTCCAGGCTCCGTATACGTAGGGTGACAACCTGTATTACTCAAGTGGGATAATCTCCGGACGGCGACAGAGAATAAGGCGCCACGCTCCGCAGCTATGCAGTCCCACCGCAGCAAAGCAAGTTCCTTGAACCCATGGGATTGACGAGCAACAGTAGCCTTGCCCGCGATGTCGATTCCCTCGAAGAATTTGTTCGGCACTTGGATCCAAGAGAACAAAGGACTGCAGCAAGGTGTCCCGCAGAGCACCATAAGAAATGTAGAGTCTTCTGCGTGGGCCTTCCTGCCGGCATAGCAGCTGGTGTTCCGCAGGGTACATCTGGAAAGAACGCTTGGATGGCCTTTCATCCCCTCCGTAACGGGCAAATGGAAAAGAGAGCTGTCCATCTATGTTCTTGACCCTCGCAGCGCCATGCTTGGGCTTTTTGACTGCGTTGTCGACCTCAGCTTTTTGACATGCTGTCCGCGTCCTTCTGACTCTTCAAAGAGCAAAACAGGAAAGGCCTTGACGCGACCTTGCTTCGTGCGAGAGAAGACGATGGGGAAACGCGAAATTAAATGGCAACCATGAGCACACCCGGCGTGTGCATTTTGAGCTAGTTTAAGTGTCACGCGGTGAAGAAGCAGACAAAAAAAAGTATGCCCACTACGCGTACGTTGTGTCGAAGAGTGGGTCAAACAAATGCTGCTGTTTCTTTAGTGGTGCTCCGAGACATAAGACACAAGAACCATCTTATGTCTCGTCGGTGCATATGTTCCTGTGTCTTTTTTCAAGACCATTGACAGTATTTCGCGTCATCCCTCCTACAGGTTCTCTTTCTATCCGGATAAATAGATGAGCATTTGCCTACTACGTACAAATACGCTGGCGAAGACTCTCCTACAGTTCGGACGTGAACTCCGTGTAAGACCTCCCACTACAGTCAGCAGAACATTATTGAAACGAGCACCTTCTTAAGGTTAAGTGACGTAGGAGGTCCGACTACGGCTTCGCAGCCGTCCTGACGGCTGAAAACAAGTAGAATCTTGCGCCAACCAAGGTTAAGATGCTCAACGTAGCATTTTCGCGACAGAAACGGAGAGTCATCTACAAATTATCACCGGTGTCTACGTATCTGTGCTGGGTAAAAGCGCTGACACCGCCGCCATACCGCGCCTCGTAACAGTGGCAGTTATCGAGACTCTTATGCTTTCGTTGAAGAAGCTTCTTTTGCACACCATAGTCCTTGGAGTTCAGGAGACGAATGAATTCTAACGACCTAAAAGACTGGTTGCTTCTATGCACTGCGAAATGCGACAGAGAACTGGCATACCTACTCTATGTGGCCGGTAAGACATCTCCCCAACCCTTGAATGTAGCGCACCACCTGCATAAGTATCAGATGTAATAGCATGTCTTGAGTAACTGTGTTTTCTGTGCTGCACTTGACAAGCGACGCATTTCCTCCGTTGACAGGAAGTGCGTTCTAGCAGTCCTTATGATGCGCTGCATCTCTAACGACGACTGGCTTTCTATGTCGTGCGTTCAGTAAGACAATCTGAAAGGTATTGCACGCACGTTTACACAATGAGGATCTTGCAACATCACAGATGACGTTTTGCGATATGAAACGCGGCTGTGCAGAACATGGTGCACTCTGGTCAGGTCTATCCCCTACAAAGCGCCAAACGTCGATGGACGAGCTGTCGTATTTACCGCGTCTCTAGGACATACAGAATTACGATTCAGATTATTGAGTACATTCCTCTGCCATCCAGGAGAGCTCCTAGTGACTCTCACTATCATCCTTGAGTGCACAGTCACCTCTAGAGTAGTCACGTATTGCTGAACTGCGGACTACGTGTATTCGTATGGCAATTCTGGGCAGCCTGTGCTCTGCAGCTGCCAGGGGGTTTTCTTACAAGCGGATATCGTGTGAAAACCTGCATGGCACGACGCTAGTGACCGCGAGATAGTCGGCAGGGAGCAAGCACTAAATTACGGATCTCCAAGTACCTCTTAGATCACCCACACTGTCGGACGCAATCATGCCTAGGAATTCACATCCGAAACAAGACTTGAAGCGGCCTTCCAAAAACGCCCTGCAGAAGACTTCACCACTCGAGGCGACAGGCAAAAGGACAAGTCAACCCATCCGTGCGGAGGACGCTGTACCGGTCTCTCGGTAATACAGCAACACCTCTTCAAAGGCAACTCCTCAAGTCAGCCTTGGGACAAAATCCTCTACAGCAGAGGCCTCAGAGGGCTGTACTCAGCGTTTAGTCAGCCTGGCGTTCCGCTCAATATCCTCATTTAGCAAGGACCCGTGTTTCGGGCCTCACATGATGCGCTGCTATTCCGCCATACATGTGTTCTACGGTGGGCGGCTTCGCAGTCGCCCAGCTTTACGCTAGAAATTGAAAAAGAGGGCATCCTTCCGAAACATGTCTACCGCACTTGTGAAAAACGTGAGCACCATACATGAAACATAATAACGAATAATTCAGTATATGTACTCCCCGGAAACCTCAGAACGCTGCTATTCTGCTCCATACAACATCAGCGTATCCTACTGAAGGCTGCTATCGCAGTCTGACATTTCTTCGCGGGAAGTCGACGAAGAGGTCAGCTTTCCAAAATATTGGGTGCGCAAAAGTTCGAAAGGATAGACGTAGAGGCCATACAACAGAAAGACTACTGACGTGGATGCAAAGAGAATACCTCCGAGTGATGGTTTATACAGGAAAAAACTATCTTGTTCCCACGTGCTTGCGGCAACAATGATTGTACAAGTGAGGGTGCCGCAAACAACAGATACAGTCACTTGTGGGGAGCCGTACACTTTTTTCCAGCACCTGATGACGTCTCCAGATAACCGTGGAAATGTTCATACGTTTCTAATCTGCTGGCGCCCTACTGAGCGACCCCATTCGTTCCGAGGAGGGCGCTGCACGTGTTTCATGATGTACTAAACCTCCTTGCTCTACTGATGATACTTGCAACGGTATCTGTAAATTTCCATATCTATTTAAATATATACGTACCAGTGAGAGAACGATAACTTAGAGACGAGTTTCGACACGAGAGATCGTATGAGGGTCACTCCTTGCTAGGACAGAGAAATGGTGCGCAGGAATCATGGCACTTGGGTCTACGCTCATGCTCTTCTATGTATGCATGTATGCTTCAAACCACATTGTCACAACGCTTGTTGATATGCTTGTGGAACACTGCGAATGCGACAAGCGAGATCCTAGACACTGACCGGATACATGGTTCAGGTGAGGGATGGCATAGCGTGGCCATGAAGGTGCA
This sequence comes from Sarcocystis neurona, assembly GCA_000727475.1. Lineage (NCBI taxonomy): Eukaryota > Apicomplexa > Conoidasida > Eucoccidiorida > Sarcocystidae > Sarcocystis > Sarcocystis neurona. The sequence goes on along the minus strand of KL647315.1, from coordinate 42,597 downwards.
TGATACACGTATGGTATCATTGTACACACGCACGTGTACATAACTATGTGTGTATATGATTCAGCTGACGGTGAAGGACTACAAAACCAGACGCGAACGACGCACGTGCAGGTTAAATTCAATGAACCCGTTTGACAGAAAATGGAATGTTCCAGGACAGATCACTTTACAACTGGAGTTCAGTGGGTGAATGGGTGTGGGAGGTCGTCGCGCTATGCAGCTCCATTCTGACGTTTGAATAGGCCTCCCGGGTGTCTACGTGCAAGAAGGTCACTTGTTTAGCGAGAGCGCTAAACAGTCGCCTCAGTACGCAGTTCAGTATAGATGACGTAAGAATGCATCTAGGGCAGCGTCAACTTTTCAGGGGTATGCAAGTTATGTCTAGTCGGGAAAGTGTGTTTGCTCTTGTATGTCGGCGCTTTCATAGAGTGCCTTACTCTGCGACGTGCGATGTTACCTGCTCGGATATTCATGCCTCTCCACGACTAGACGGTTGATAATGTTCCGTGCCCATTCATAAGTGCCGGAATAATTAACCGTCGTTTGACGTATACGGGAAGTAAAAGCGAAATGGTTATTCAAATGCCTCCACGGGTAACACACGTACGAATTCCTCCCACCACGCCTCTTGGCCAGTGCCTGCGCTGTATCGTAGACGTGTATCTACGCGAAACAGATGACGGAGGTGTATGAGGAAGTCAGCAAAACCACTGTCAGGAAGGAATGGCCACGACGCAACGTAAGGTTGGTCTTCTCTGTGCAGCCTACGTGCGGCAATGAAGAAAAGACATGTGGACCCGCGCCGGGGGCAGCATGTCTTCTGTCGTGAAAAGTAGCGCTAGACGCTCAGTCGTGTACTGAAGGGACTCTGCTTTTACTGTTTGGTTGGGCTATTACAGGGGGCTGGTACTGTGCGCATTTCATATTCAAGCCGTGCACATCAGCAGGAGTTGCAGCAGCAGTAGTACGAGAACGCTGCGGCTGTCTGCGTCTCGACAACCTGGCGTTCAAAGGCGGTTGAAATCTCGTGGTCCGCTGAGAGCTTTTCTGCGGCGTAGAATTTACCGCACGCGGCACATAAGCGGCTGTCTCATCAATGCTGAATTCTGCCTCATTATGCAATTGTGTTTTTTGATAAAAGATGCACTGTCGGTGCAAAGTGGACAAGGACGCGCAGTAAACTTCCAGCAGTAGAAAGATCCGCGCATATGCACACGTAGATATTCGCGGCCGTCTTCAAGTGGGTGCATAGTTGCGTAGTTAGCAAATTCTCCATGCCTTAAGGTTGTCATTCCACCTTTACACATCTGAGGTCACTCCCTCCTCCGACAGCGCCGTCTTGCCGGCGGCGCGCGCTCACTCACCTTGAAGACACGGTCGATAAAATTCCTTGCACGTATTCGCACCGTACCTCAACTAGAGCCGGTCTCGGGGCAGGTCTTCCCACTTGTATATTAGCCAAAACTGCAGAAGAACAATAGATTCAGCGTGCATCCCTGGGCCGACGCACCCTGTTCCCAACTTACGACGCCCATAAGGCCTGAATGTACATGAACAACGGCAGTTCGAACATGTTAGCTTGTTCCACATGCGCATTGCTAGAAGTGTGCAATTTCATGGTCAAAGGTCCACGACTTGGTCTCCAGTTTGGAGTTTATCGGGAGGCCAATCGGAGGTGTACACGAATTCACAGCTGTCGCACAGACGTGCAGTGGATACGTCGCACACCAAGGCGAGCGGGGCAGGTAAACGAATTTTAGAGATCAGCTGAAACAACTCCGGTGGACGTACTGCCCCATGGCCATGGCATCGTTTCTTCCGCCGTTTTCCTTGGGTAAGGATCTGTACTCCCACTCTTCGTGGGCTTCCGTCGAACTGCGTTGTCAGTGACGAGTTCGTGACCGTAATCGTCATCTTTCTCGTTTTCTTCGTGCCGGCCTAGCTCTCTACCAGTTTTACTTCTCCTCATTCAACATTCAATAACTGACTTTTTCTACACTGCACAATGTGTGACTATACGATCTGCCTGACTTCTCAAAGTAATGCTAGGGCGTCGTGTGGCACTGCACTGCATCTCCCCTTTGACTTTCACTCACGAAAGTAGGCAGCAGGAGAGCTTTCATATCTGTATGGTCCGAGATAACACACTTGGGCATGTGGTCGTGAATAAAAAAAAAAACCACAAGTGTGTAGACACTTCTGCACCCATGGACAAGGGAACGTGGTCGTCAGTGAGGAAACTCTTCAACTGCACACACGTGTAACTACGTACGGCACCTACGCGTGTTCGCACCGCCGAGCACATATAGCTCTCTGTACATATGGGGGAGCGCGCACACCTTGCGACTCATCTACAGAATTAGAAATCCAGACAGATCTACCCCGCCCGAACAGATATCTAACCACTACTGAACAAGTAAATTAACGTGGATGCATGATATTAGGTGTGCACAAGTGTTCTCATTTCGCGGGGTGGCTGTCTATGACAGTACACCAAATACATAATTGCTGACGAGGTAGAGCAAAGAAAATGTGTTAAGGCTACTTAACATAAAGATTGAATGAGGCTGTCAGCACCACTGTTCGTGAATACGTAGGCACACTCTTGCACGAGTAAGAAGCTCACAGGGAGATGCGCGGGTGCGCACGCGCTCACGCATAAAACAATAAAACCACAAGATATTTAGCGTGTGCGACCGTCCACGCGTTGTTGATTGCCTTTATTGCACGTCCGTTCCCCACCCTAATCCTGCGCTGGTGTATAAGCACGGAGGCGAATGCTCGTGATGCCAGATAGGGAGTGCGTTACAAAGCAATTGATACACGACATTTCAGTAACAACAACGGTCATCCGCTATCCTCCATAAATCACTCTGACACCTTCCCGTTTGAAGATATTCCATCCACGCAGGTGCTTCGCGTAATCGGAGATTCGTTTCGCAGGCTTAAACTTATTCCAAGTAAAACTCGAGAGGAGGAAGCGTTTTTCGGTGTTTCCCTGCGGTCCCTCGCAAACAGTATTTCTGACTAACGGGCTATTCACCGTGCACGTCCTCCTTTACGTATGAGTGTCCAGTGGCACCGTCCGATGGGGTGATTTACGTTTGCATCGAGTGTTTTGCAGACCATGCTTCGTTGAATGTGGTATGTTGTCCTCTGTGTGCCTGTGTAAACATATGTGTGTAGGTGTACGTGCGTGAATGAGTGGGAAGGGCTGTGTGTATATTTCCATGCGTGTATTCGTCCTTATGTGCAATGCAATTGTTCATACGAGCTTCTGCAGATTTATCGGACGTGGTGGACGAGGCGTTTATCGCCCCGCCGGCGAATGTGATGGAAAGTAAAGAGATCCTGGAAGAGGCAGAAAAGTCAGCGACGCATAAAACTGTGTATGACGAGGTGTACGAGGGGACTTGCATGAGAATAGATGTGATTGCTTCCTTGCAGCCGCCTTTGACGTTCTCCCTCTCGCACACTGAACAATCACGTGCATCAATGGCCCCAGCCGTAGAATCACGCCAGCATAGAGGCCCTTTGTGTCCAAGCGACGGGTATACACTTGCCCAGTGACAACGTTCCCATCTTTGAAATCAAAGGGATTTAAACTTCGATGTCTTTCCTGTGCGGCCTTCGGTCTCTGACTGTGCAACTGTGTAAACGCTTATGTTTTTACGGGTGCGGAAGCTTCCTAATCGTACATGTACGTGCTCGTAGTGGCTGTGGTAATCGTCAAGACGCGTAGCGCTGCGGCATTTTCTCTGTACAAGATCCGGTCCGCGCACAGTGAGGTCCACACATCCACACATGCCCACGTATGTAGATGTGTGTGTGTGCGTTTGTATGTGTGCATGTGAATATTTTTCGCAGCAGCGGTCGCACGCACACACACGCGTGACTCCTTACGACCGCACGCAGAAAACCAGTCTGCGCACGTCCTTATACACATGTGCACCTAATCGTGTGTAGACTTGCTCTGCTCTCGCCCGTTGCTTCGACTTCCTGCAGCTTACCTCCAAGGACGTGTGATACGATATGGCAGGGTGCTTGTCAAATAGACTGCAGTTCTCTCACATTGTAGCCAGACTCTGTAACAGGGTAGTGAGACACCAGCTTAGCCTATTTACTTCTACTTTTCTGCACAGGTGCACAGGTATCTATGTCGCAGTCTAACGTGCTGTGGAACACCGAGACCTTCTTTCTTTCCTTGCTGACTCTACCTAAGTCTTCGCGAATAATACTCCAGTCTCCTGCCCACACAGATGAGACGTGTGGATTCGTCAGTGTAGAAATTCAGGCGCCACGTGCTGATTACCGATGCGCCATCGCGTGGCTGATCTGTGCGCGTCCTCCCCGTTGCGTACCACTTCGTATGCGCCCGACCTTTTCAAGCTTCCTGTATTTCCGCTGCGGGCTACAGGCGGAAGAAGCTCTAATTCATACGTTCTTTATTGATTGCAGCCGCTGCTGAATTCTAGTGTGGGTTGCAGAGAGATATCTTATAGAAAGCAGGGGCTCGCCTTCCAGGCTTGTTGCGTCGTATGCAGGATTGACGCGGTGAGACCAGAAGCGCCAGTGTGTGTGCTCTTCACGAGCCACCCGTACGTATATACATGCATATTTTGTGCAAACGAGGGGGCAGCTGAATATCTCGTCTTTTGCTGCTTTATTGTGCGGCATAATAGGCAAATCGAATCCGCATGCATGCGAAACAAACTCAGTTCTTGTGTTTGCATATATGCGGATGCGTGTTTTTTTTTAGTAATTGTCTTTGCCTGATTATGTCGTTTTGAGACCTCTCCTTTGAAAGGCATTTCCGATGCTCTACCTTTTCGTCAGGCAGATCCTCTACAAGGACTTCGCAAAAGTTGGCATTACACCGGACACCTACCTCTCCCTCGACGAGCTGCTCACACGCTTAAGAGTAAGCCGATGCAGCAACTTTTTCTCGTAGTCCGAAGCAGACGCTACTCTTTGATAAGCACACATTTATGCGACACGCATGTGTGTGCCTTCACGTAGTGCACATATGTTTTTATATATGTATATACATACGCATACGCGAGACTATTCAAATGTGTAAGTGTGCACGTGGGTAAATATATACAGGTATGTGTATGTATATGTATGTATACATATATATATATATGTATATATGTATATGTACGTGCTGCGGCGATGCCTCTCTAGATGCAACATACCTATAGAACTTCTGACATATTTGCATATATGTGTCTATTTACACTAGCATGCCTCGACGGACTGCTCAAGCACGGTAGCTTTTTTGTCTGTGCCAGGACGTGCGATTGTTGACATCCGTTGGTAGATATCCCCATATTTGTACATCCCTATATGTACACATTCTTTTGTATGTACAAATGCATGTGGCTCTATATATATAGATATCGTATACTTATGCCGATCCTGTGTACACATATATGTATGTCTGCACATAATTACGCGTATTTACACACTCCAGCGCGCGTTCCTGGAGGGCCTGGTTACACGTGGGGAGTCCGGCTGTTGGTGGTTCTGTTGTATCAGTGGACGCGAAAATCCTTTTATACATGTGTGGGTATACATACGTATTCTTCTCTCTCTTGGTCTTTCTCTCTTCTCTCAATATATAGTTGCGATGTGTTTCCTGTCGATGAGCTGCATTCCACACTCATGTATACGCATACTCAAGCGCGTGTACGTGTATATATATATATATGTGAATGCGTACGTGTCTTTCCTGTTGAAAAGCGGATCTCCGCCCTTAGTGTGAGTGGCGCCACCACAGATCTTACTATCTTGGTGATATACGTCAAAGGAAACCTTCACGTATATATATCGCTCTATCAAAGCGGAAATCCTAATACAAGTATCTCATAAATACAAAGATACATATATGTAAACGCGTAGGTATATATATATATACATACGTGTTGCACCTAGGTATATGAATCCCTGTATAAACACAGGGAAACACCCTACTTTTCTAACGGCAGTGCTGCGCGCTGCTTTGCTTCTCACCAATGTTGGCGGTAGAAGAGAACGTTAAGGAGGCCTCTACCCCGTGTTGCAGGTATGCGGTGCATGTGTGTATCGCCGTGTGTATGTACTCATGGACGTAGGTTTACAAGCACGCATATACAGTGTGTGTAGAACGCAATCCGGTGAGTACTACACCTCTGCACATACACGTGTGTACGTATTCATACGAACGTACGCATGTGTAGGTATATATACGCGTATACGCATATGGGTAAACACTTCATAAGTCTAGCGACGCTTTCTCTACGCCTCCCGGCTTTTCGAGAACTCGCAGCTCGCCTACTCCGCAGTTCCTGAGCCAGACGTATCCACCTATGCACACACATGTACGCAGAGGTGTACGCGACTGCCGTTACTTTGTGCACGGGCCACGGCCGAAAAAAGAGTTCATCAAACAAAAATTGAGGATGTATACACTAGGATCGATATGTGTGTATAGCACCCCTTGCCATATATATATATATATATGCCTTAGATACGCGTACGTATAAATTTTGCACAGGTATGCCTCTGCCGCATGCACACGTACAAATGGATGTGTGCGTTTGTCTGTCTCTGTCCTTATACTTTCGTCTATCCACTTATGTGTATCAGACACGTCCATATATGTGGATCTATCTATATATGTAGATAGATAGGGAGATATAAATGAACCCACGTCGGTGTGTATGGACGTAGACGCACGTGTCTGTACGCCGAAGAATATGCACGTGTGCGTATGTGCAGATATGTGTGTTTGCAGTGTAAAATGTGGACACGTAGGTATTTACGTGAATACGTGCCTCGGAAACATAACACGCATGAGTATATATATACACGTATGTGTACAAGCCTTTTTTTGCTTCAGAAATCTGCATAAAGACACCGACGTCAACAAGAGTATCTCCCCCTGGTGAAAATGTATAACGGCGCCTTTATGTACGTATTGTACACCTCTGTTTGTTTCGCTTCAGCAGCCTATATAAACGTATATCTACAGGAACACGTATGTTTCGCCGCCAAAACGTAGACTCTATTTCTGTGTGCGTATGTACTGTCGCCGCGCTTCATACTAATGTGTATATGTGTACACACACATTTATATACAAGGAAGAGTGTGTTTGTTGACCCTGTGGCCGTTGCAGCGCTCCCCACGCACGTACGATGAGGAGATGGTCCGGCGTATTTTTGCTGCGCTTTCCTCCTACTCGGTGACGGGCACAAACTACGTAGCAGGTAGAACTTTTATCGAGTCTTATATGAAGCGAGTAAGTACGCGTCATTGTAATTTTGAACCTCCTGTCTGCAGCAGAGTGCTCTACATACTGGCTCTGTCACTGGCTGCCCCAGCATGCGGAAGTCTGTCTGTGGGTTATTCTGTTAGCTTTGCTTGCGCTTGCTCTTGAGGCCGCACGCCTGCTGCTGGTTTAGAACCAGGAATGCCCCTCCTGCTGCCAGGGCTGCTGTTGCTGCTACTGCTGCTACTACTCCTGATCCACTTCCCAACGGTATGCTGTTAGCGCTGCGGCGCCGGCTGCTCCTTTGTCGGCCTTCTCCTATTTGTGCTGCTCTTCCTCGTCTTACTTCTGCAACCGGGTCGGCTTTCGCGGTTGCTGCGACTACTGCAGCTGCTAAGTGTGCTGTCCTGGCGGCTGCTGCCGCAGTTGCTCCTGCTCCTGCTCATGCTGCTGCTGCAGCTCGACCTTCGATCGTTTGAGGTCTCCCTTCTCGTTCCTGTTCTGTTGCTGGTGTTACTGCCGCTCCGACGTGTCTCGATGACTACTGCCATTCCTGCTGCTGAACTGAGGTATCTGTTGCTGCTGTTGCTATTAGCCTGACTTCTCCTGAGGATTGTGTTGCCATTTGTGGCGTCTCTGTCTGTTTGCTGCCTTCTTTTGGCGGTATGCGGCGGCTTGCACTCTTGTTACGACTGCCGGTGCTACCGGTCCCTCTGCTGCTGTGGCAAGCTGTGCGTGTTGCGCTACATTCGGCAGCGCTGCTGAGGTTTCGCGCTTGCCGCTGCACTTGCTCCTGCTGTCGCTGCTGTGCGTTTTTTTCTCTAACGAAGACGAAAGCGCTGGTACTGCTGTTTGCTGCGCGCACTGCTGTTGCTGCAGAGCAGCTGCTGCTGCAGTGTTGCTGCTGTTGCATGTCTTGGGACTGTTTCTGCAGCTGCTCGCCTGCTCCTGCTGCTGCTGCTACAAAGGGTTAGCTGCTCGCCCTGCTGCTGCGACAGAGAGGGCTACTCTCTGTCCCGCTGCGGCATCAAGTGCTGCTGTTGCTGCTGCCGCTGCCCCGTGTCCCCCTGCTGGCAGTGTTGGTGCTGCTGCTGCTGCCAGTGGTACCCGTGGCATGTGCTTGCTGCGTCTAGCGAAGGGAGTTGGCTGCGGTGCTGGACACAGCACACTCGGAAGTGGAAGCGACGGAGCGCATGCTGCAGCAGGCCGAAGCAAATCTTCAAAATATAGAACGAAATCCTGCTGCGGTCCTTGTGAGTCGAGCTCACTTCAAGCTATCTGCACACACCTTTACGTGTATAATTTTATTTATTTTGAAAGATGTGAAAACAGACACGTCTGTGTCTACTGCATCTATCTATCTACCTATATCTGTCTATCTATATCTATCTATCTATCTATATCTATCTATCCATCTATATCTATCAATCTGTATACACGTGTATCTACATCTATCTATCAGTATTTATCTATCTGTGTCTCTCTATCTGTATATCTCTCTATCTCTCTCTGTCTCTATATATGCATGTGTAGATGTACAAACATGTATACACAGATGTGTGTCTCCCACATATACACATATATGTATACAAACACGCGTACGCATATGTGTGTCTCTGTATGCTATTCTTTATACGCACAAGTCGTTGCTGACTTCGTAGGCGTCCTCTCTGAGTGACGCCCCCTCCTTCTGCGTGTAAAAGTAGGCTTCTTATCTATGTCTATATGTATATATTCACACTGTTACTCTGTGTATATATACGTACGAACATATTTATGTATCCATATATATATATATATATGCACGTGTGTACATGGAGAGATTTCTACGCGGAGAGGTAATTGGAGAGGCACGCAGTCAGTTGTCAACTTTTGAAGAAATACGTGGATTGGATCACGCAGAAGCACACTACAGGCTCATATAACGTATACAATATACATACATATATATAAATAGATGTATATGCATATATATATATATGCATATTCTGATATATTCTGGTACACACACAGATATATATATATATATGGATATGCACATGTATATATGTTTATATCATGTGAGTCTACGTATGAAGTCGGCATACTGGCTGCATGTGTGCCTAGGTGGTTTATATGTCTGCGCGGGTAGCGAGGCAGGTGTCTGTACGGCACAGAGGGAGACGTTTCCTCCATTCTTAAAGGCGCAAATAATTTGATCTGCTGTGCGCGTGCTCAGGGCGAAGAGAGCAAGTTGACGGTTCAAGTCGTCTCACTCCAGCGTGCAGCTGATCAGTCTATCTGCGTCGAGGCACCCGGTAACGCCTGCTGCTGCTGCGGCCACCTGGTGCCGCCGCCTGCTGTTGTGACTTTGCTGTTACTCAACGCCATGACTGGTGGTGCTGCTGCTTGGCTGCCCTGACTGTTGCCGCTGCTGCTGCTTGGCTGCCCTGGCTGCTGCTGCTGCTTGGCTGCCCTGACAGCTGCTGCTGCTGCTACCTGGCTGCGCAAGAGCACGCTTGCCCCTCCTGTTTTCTCCTCTGAACCAGAACTCTCACTTTGCTGCTAGTAGGACTCTGCCGCTAGGGAAGGAGAGAGCACGCTTGCTGCAGCTATCATTCTGCTCTCGCTGCTGGAGTGAGGACCACGCTGCTGCTGCTGCTGCGCTGAACTCTTCCAAAGCGGCTGCAGGCGGCTCCTGCTGTTGTTCGTGCTGGCGCTGTTTTTAGTGGATTTCTCTGCTCTGGTAGCCTTCGTCCTCTGCTGCATGCAAAATAATGCTGTGTGTCTCCCTGCCCTGTTTCCTGCTCGGCAGGAAGAACTCAGCTGCCGCTGCTCGGGCTCTTTCACGTGTATGCCCCCCTGCCGCTGCGACTGGGGAACTGCTGCAGCCTCTGCGGAAAGTCCTGCTGACACTGCGTCTGCTGCTGTTTCTTGCCCCCCGCGCGCTTGCTGCAGCTGCTGCTGCGTCTCCTGCCCGCTTCGGCAGCTGCTGCTGCAGCTGCACGTCTGGAGGGCCACTGCTGCCTTAACTACAGCAGACACTGTTGCTGGGAGTGCGTATCCCCTGCCGGTATTACTGGCTGTCTTCTGCTGGTGTCCCCCTGGTGCTGCTGCTGTGCCTTCACTTGCGGGTTTTGCTGAAACTCACGGATCTTGTTCTCGTGCGTGCGGGTCCCCCACTGCAAATGCTGCCGCCGCATGCCCTGCCGCTGCGGCTGCCGCTGCTGCTCGCTGGCGTCGCGTCTGTAGCTCCGATTGCCTCATTGCCTCTTCTGTGCGGGGTGTTGGGAGACGTGTGTGGCTGCAGCACAGATGTACAAAGTCCACCTGGAGTGCCAGCAGCAGGTGATTGAGACGCAGCCAGCGCCCATGCGACAAAATTGCTGCTACTTTAACGAAATGTTTTCTTTTGAAATTCTGAAGAGAGAAGGCGGCCTGCGTCTCTGCGTCTTGCGGGTCGATCCGCAAGGAGGGGGAGCGGAGGAGCTAGTTGGAGACTGCGTCATTCTTCTCGATCAGCTTGCTGGTACACCAATTCCAAGCACCATGCGCATATGACTCGTACACATATATATATATATATATATAAATGCATAGGTATATATATGCGTGATGTGCTCATTGTTTTTTATATACAGACCTCTGCTCTTCTTCCACCGCTGTATAGCCGCAGCTAGCTGCTACGAAACGTCCAAGCACCGTGATCACAGGCTTCTTCTATGTATACAGGAGTCTGCTCTTCCAGCGATGTTTATCTCTGTCTCTATATGCCTGCGTACAAGGTAGCTGTATACACGTCCATTTACAGATATACATGCGTATATGTATATATTGCCCATGACGTAGGTACATAGCCACCTGCGTGTGCGCATACATACGCACAGATAGCGGCGACTGCATACAGCGAACCCGTGAGGAAAACAGCAACAAGCGCGTGCACCGACTCCACAAGGAAAACAGAAGCGTGCGGGTGCAACGAATTTCCAACGAAGCGACATACCTGCGTGGTCGGAGTTGCATGAGCGTTAATTTTTCTACACGTTGACACGAGAGAGAGGACTTCTCCCCGCACCTGTTTCTAGGGGGATAGACAATCTTATATGCTGCGGAAACAGACAAGAAGCGAACAAGTAAAACACACTCTCTTCTTTTTTGGTCGCGAACAAGTAAAACACACTCTCTTCTTTTTTGGTCGCGAACAAGTAAAACACACTCTCTTCGTTTTTGGTCGCGAACAAGTAAAACACACTCTCTTCGTTTTTGGTCGCGAACAAGTAAAACACACTCTCTTCTTTTTGGTCGCGAACAAGTAAAACACACCCTCTTCTTTTTTGGTCGCTTCCCCCACGCGTTGGCTGTTCAGTATCCGTCATATGCACATATACCCATATATGTGTAGGCAGGTGTCCACATGTGTATGTATACGTGGGTGTAGAGCTCTACGTGAGGCCACGCACGCTTTTTTGCGCCTACTTACGTCTGGACGTCTCTTTAGGAGAGTGCTGCTGCTGTTTTTCCGCGTGCAGATCAGAAGAAGCACGAGATGACGAAGGAAGTGTGGGGAGCTCAAAAAAGTGAAATTGTTTTATCGTGCCAGTGGATTTATTCGAAGGTAGTGTCAAGAGAACTGCATTTCAAGCTCTTCCCTGGTGTCTGCATACGTCTACAGTGTACACGGCCATTCGGGTGTACGTACACCCCGGAGCAGGTGCACACGTCAGGCCTGCATCTGCTGCAGTGACTTTAAAGCCGCTGGCGCTTGTCGTGCTCTTGCTCGTGCCTTCACTCGTCTCTTTGCGTTTCCTTCCACAGGATAATCTCCTATACTACTTTGTTTTTCTTCTCTGTTTCTCTGGCTGCCTCTAAACGCTTCTGCTTCGTCTATTCAAGTGCTTCGTTCTGCTTCGACAATTCATCTGCCCTCGCTGTGCAAACACGTTCTTTGCTCTCTTCGCTTTTTTCCCCCTCTCCTTCTTCTGCTTTGGACCGTTTCTGCTGTTGTTCTTCTTCAGCACTTTTCAAGCAAAACGGCGCATTTGGTCATTTGCCTCGTCTCTTCTTCCTCTCTCTTACGTTTCTCTCTTCTGTACTGCGCCCCGTGTGTCCGGCGTATGTACACCACATGCTGGTGCCTGACGAGCCATATAGAACCCGCTTTACAACATTTGGTACGCGTACTAACGTGCTTTGGATGTACCTGATCCGCCCTTTTATCTTTCAAACCTGAATCTACTCTCTTGCTTTGAGACTCTCACTTTCGAATGTACGTGTGCCCCCCCTGGACCCTGCCTGGCAGCGGGTGTACAAACTCGCGATTCAAAGTGAAATATTCGAGTGTACGTACAGCGTGTGCTATTCTCCAGTGGTGGAGTCTCTACCCTCTAACAGTCTTCGTGCTCACCACCGTGTCTTCCGGCTCTTGGGTTTGCGTCTCCTTCTCCGTTGAGGTGAATGTACGCACAGCATTGCATTCACTCGGGTGTACCTGCACTGTTGCCACTCCCTCGCCGCTTGCTGTACGTCTGTTCTCCGCTGTCCGAGTTTTGACTTCTCTGGCAGGGATCCTGTGTTTGTTTTTCGCCAGCAACGTTTTTTATCCGGATCTTTTACACGTGGCTGGTTCCCCTCTTTGTGCGTTTTCTTCGAAGGAGGGCATGGCGTTTTCTCCGCGTGTGTGTGCTTCTGACGGTGTCGGTGGTGTACGTACATCAGAAACTGCTGTACGAGACGTATCTGAGCGAGTTTTCGCTGCGCCGAGACGCCAAGCTGCGGGAAATTTCCGACTACCAAATCGAACTTGATAAACTCAACACTCCTTTTCGAGAAACTGAGCCGCAGGGTTACACCGGCGGCCTTCTTGGGGCGTACAGCTTGGGCGCAGACTACCTGTCAAAGTTGCTCGATCAACTACGAGTCTATCTAAAACTAGGTGGCTGGCTGGTACGTCCCCAGTATACTCCCGTTTGTAGCTGCCTCCAGGTACATACGTGTGGGGTATCTATGCGCCATACGTTATATATATATATTTATACAAACGAGACGCACGTCGTTATATATGTATATATATGCAAAAAATATGGAACTAATCTCCTCAGCTGGCTAGGTCATCACAGAATCTTTTAAGGTCAGACTCTGGCCAATGTGGGGAGCTCAGTTATGATACCCACAACTACTCACGTTAATTGGTGTGCAGTTAATCCTGGCTTATATATATATATATGTATGCGTACCAGCATACAGACGTCGTGTGCGTATACATGTGTATATTGTATACATATACATACCTATGCGCGTGCTGTTTATCTTAGGTAGATGTTGTTTGCGGGCGTGTAGATGTCCACGTGTTGATTTGCTCAATTGAACAGGTCCACTGGGAGCTTACAAACACATGAGTGTAGCCAAGGGGAGCACGCGTGTGCCTACCCGCCTAGGTGTTTGTACTTTTACGCGTAATTCACTGAATTCATTGCGTGTAGATTTGCACAAGAAGAACAACCGGGATTGCTTGTGAGGCAGGAAAAGTGTCCGGCAATAGGCAACAGCTGGTGCCACCTGTCGCAGCAGATAAACACCAGTAGCGCTCGAGTGCTACGTACATGTGTGTTGCAACGTCAAGATCGGTGCTGCAGGGAAAATGACGTGTGCTGTTGCACCAGACTGCTCCTTCGAGTACTGCTACATATTTTGCCTGTACACTCACTTCTTTCTATACATCGACTGCAGACAGAACTGTCCTTTCCTCTCCGTCTCTTGCTCTCTTCCTCTATATTTTCTGCTCTCCATCGTGCTTTCCAAGTGTAGCTATATATGTATGTATATATCGTTTTCTATCCTCCCTGTATTTAGATACATATATGTATACGCGTGTATAGTGGCTTTCGACCTATTTACATCTGTCATTTTCTATATGTGCATCTCTCTGTCCTTCTGTCTTTGTCTCTTTGAACGCATGTGGCTGTACCTCTGACTCTTCCTACCTCTCTGAAAGAATGTGTCTGCGTAGCTGCTGCAGGAGCTCCACAAGCCGCCTCCTCTCCATATTGCGTCCTCTTCCCCTTGTACACTGAACATCTGTCTGTATATAAATGCTCATTTGTAGATATATAGCCGCGTCCACGTAGGGACGTGCATATGCGTGCATGGCTGCGCGGAGGCAGGGGCAGATATCTGCTTCAACTTTCCCACATAGATGAGGAAGAGGAGGAGGGACGTTGCTGCACGCCGTCCCGAGGCAGTTACTTCCGAAGCCGAGCATCGCAACGGTCTACGAACAAATCTTAAATTTAAATGGGAAACTATTCGATGCCGAGCCTTGCTAGTTTTGCCGACGTAGAATCTGTGCCTACGTTCCACGTGATTGGCCGTTTCTCTACTACTTGAGGGCTGTCTTTTTCAACAGGTGCAGAAGTCTTCAACTGGCTGGGTATGGCAGTTAAATATCCATATCTTCGTGTGCACACATCTTCTATTTTTGCAATGTCGAACATATGCGAACGTTTCAGCCAACAAGTCACCATATGACGGCCCTCACCTTCTGGCTTGCGTGCGTCGCCGGGTACACGCGCGCAGTCTGCCTTGATCAGCTCGTCGCTGCCTTCGTCTTCTGGAATAATATTGGTGCGTCCGCGTAGGGAGCAAAACTTACAGACGCGGCGTCCTGCATATAGTCAGAGGCATTTGTACACATCTGTACTTATGTTGGTTGTACTTAAAGACACGCATACACACATGTCTATATGTCTAAAGTACGCAGTGGCATGCACACGTATACATGTATAAGTGTATCCACATCATACATGTATATATCTAATATACGCAAAGGTATGTATATATATATCTCTATCCGCATACATACATATATATATGTATGTGTTTGTGTAATATACGCAGTGGCATGCACATATATGTATATCCTAGTGCGTGACATATGTACGATTCTGGAACTCTGCATGAACAGAGCTGCTGCAGACACCTGCGTGGTGGTGGATTCGACTGCCTGTTCTCCGTTGGCTGCTGCCAGGGGTAACTCCCTCCCCGTCACATCTGTATGCTGCTGCTTCTTTCTCTGTGACACCCGCGGCCGCCATCTTCTCCTTTTCCTCGTCTTTCTGCACTCGTCGTTCCTTCTCTTTTTTCTTCCTTTTCTGTGTAGAGGTAGACACTGTAGAGACACCAAGACACCTCCCGTCCTACGGATCCGTGTAGTGCAGGACTTATATAGAGCAGTGTGCATGCCTACACGTCGTCTACTGAACCACCCGTCTACACACACGCGTCTACAGCCAGTGGACGTGCTGGTGCTGCTGCTGGTGTGACTTCTTGTTTCTGTTTAGGAGCGCGTATTTGTGTACATTTGGCCAAACGTGGACTCCTGTGGCTGTGCGTTGTACCGGGGCGCCTTCGACGCAGACGCAGAAAGCCGGCTAGTCACGTGTGGAGATCTGCTAGTATCCTGCTTCAAGCCGAATCTCAGCGGCTGCTTCCCCATACATTTGCACACTTTCTATTTATAGCGTGAGAGAGAGAGAGCCGTTCGCGTGTGCGTCTCTACCGCGCGCTACTCCACTCAAGAGCCTGCGTGGAAGAGTTTACGCAAACGCTGCTTCTTCAGAGATACATTTCTTTGCTTTTTGGGAGCAACGGGAAATGTTAAAGTGCGCCGATATTCATGGGGGGACTCCTGAGAAACCGTGCTGTGTAGGAGGCTGGTGCGTGAAGGGAGGCGAAACCGTCCACCAGAGCAACACAGGCGGCCGCACAGCCGTCTGCGGCACGTGACCGCCAGCAGAAAGCGACTCTCGATGAAAAAGGAGAAAAACAAAGGCGCAAGAAGTGCCTGGGCAGCGGGAACGTCGCACAGTAGTGAATTTCTGCGTGTATCTGTAGAAACAGCAGCTGCAATCCCGTACAGGACTGCCATAGGTATGGAGGGTGGCGCGCTGCTGTCTGTCCTGCTGAAGATTGTTCGAAGAGGAAGTGCAGTGGAAGAGGGGGTCTGCGCATGCCGGCGCGCGTGAGCACGAGAGAAGGAGAGGCAGCTGCCGGCCGCGCTGCTCACCTAATGTGTAGACTTCTCCACAGCTAGCCGTGAAGTCTTCTTCCCGCGAGTAAGTCCAGCGCGACGCGACGTAGTTGGGGAGGGTGCAGACACTCCACGGTCGCACACAAGACAGGAGTTTGTGCAAGTGACTACAAACATTTGTGTCTCCTTTCTTGACAGGGAAGGGGGGCCGTCGGACTGACCTGCCAAAAGCCAATTTTTCGGAGAAACATGTGTATAGAAGTGGTCTTCCCGACGCAGCAGCACGAGTGGGAATGTCTACACGTACATCTACAAACAACATGCAGCATTTTTGATGTGTATATATTTATTTATATGCAGATACTTGACGCAGCGTTACGAATACGGATATATATATATATATATATGTAAATGGATATGCGTAAATCTACTTGAATGCATGTTCGTGCTTGATGAAGCTGTACAACAGTGGCTACGTAGTAGTTGTAAACATACATGTGCTTATACGTCCTGTGTAACGGAGGCAGCGCGCGGGCATACAAGGGTGCACCTTTTTTTGTCCACACGCAGAGATGCGTACGTGTCCACGTCCCCGTACACTCTATTGGAGCGCACACGCGCATCCCCTATACGTAAAAATGGGTATAAAGAAGTACGTGTATATACTGCAATGTGACCATTGCTCAGGTGTACGCGCACGCACTCACATTCGTATTTTATGCGATACTACGTAGAGAAGTTCACGCACCGAGAGCTTCCGCTGCGTATCTCTTGTCGAAACGCAGACTGCTGGCAGCGCTTCCCTGCTGCCTTGTGCAGAATATTCCTTTTTCTCGTGCTGCGTGCTGCGTCCTCTGTTCTGCTTTTCTTGCAGATCCCCGGCGCTGGACTGTTGAACGCTACTCTTTCCTGATGCTCTGCGCCGGTTGGTACGCCGCAACACTTGCAAGGCTGCTACCCCTCCGGTCGCCTTTGTGACTCTTCGGCTTTGCCTGCTGCTGCCGCTACGCGTCTGCTGCTGCTGCTGCGTGTCTGCTGCTGTTCCTATTTTCCTCGTCGCTTCTGATCCCGTGCCTGATGCCTCAGCTGCTTCTGCGGCTTCTTTTCGAAGTGTTCCTTCAGCCGAGCCGATCCTGCTGCAGCCGTCACCGCTTCTCCTGTTCTAGCCCCCGGGATACTGGCCGGCACGCTTCCCTCTTCTAGTAGCAGCTGCTGAAATTTTGGCTGCGCCGCTTCCTCGTGTAAGGTTCTTGTTGCGGCGGTTGCAGTTGCTGCTGCTCGTGTAGCTGCCGCCCCGCGTAGGGCAGCGGCTGCTGCCACGCGCATGCTGCCGCTCCTGTCTACGTGGCTGCAGCTCGTTTCATGAAGTGTGCGTCTGGGGTTGCTGCGCCAGCTGCTGCGGCGGCGGCGAGGGACGACGCCGCGGCTGCATTTGCGGCTGCAGGTGCACGTGGACTGCGTCGCATTTCTCCGAAGGCGACACTGCGACCGATGGGCTGCTCGAGGACTGCTGCTGCTGTTGGCTTTGGCGCTTGTTCTTTGCTGCTGTCTCCCTGTCGCTGCTGTTCTGCTCTTGCTGCCCGTGCTTCTCGCTGCTGCTGCTGCTTGGTGGCAGGCGGCGGCTTCTTCGTTGCTGCGGGTTTTGGCTCTGCGTTAGAGAGTCTCATCTGCTAGGGGGGCGGGAATCTTCCTCACATCGTTTCTTCCATATTCCTCTTTTCTCGCTCCCGTTGGCTCTGTTTCCGCGTTCGAACTTCTGTTCTTTGGCATGCGGCAGCACCTACTTTCGATCGGTCTCAAGCTGCTGTGCTTGCCTCCTACCTCGTCCCTTCTTTGCTGCTGTGCTTCCTTCCTACTTCGTCCCTTCCTTGGCCTTCACGTTTCTCCTTTCGTCTTCTTCTTTTCGTCTCGTCGCTCTCTTGCCTTCTTCGACGTTCCTCTTTTGTTCCTGTTTGACTCGCCGCGCTGTCTTATCTCCTCTGACCTTTTTTCCACAGTTCAAGCCTCGCGATTGCTGTCGTCCCTCTGTTCCTGCTGCAGCGGTATCTTCTTCGATATCTGCTGGATCAGGACATATTTTTCTGCGTGGAGTACTGGTACGCGGGTCACCTCCATGCCGACGGCTCTCGCTTTCTCTTCTTTTGCGGGCCCCTTCTACACGCGTACACAAGTCTTTAACGACGGAGCGTTCGTGTCTCCTGAGTTTTTGTACGCACAGGTGTACGCGTCAATGAAAGAGCAACTGGATCCCCGAATCTTCTGTAGACTCACACGGGCGTATAGAGGTATATCTTGATATATGCAGGGGATAGAAGGACTGCCTTATCTATGCAGATATTGTAGAGGCACATCTAAGACATCATTACACAGCCTGTCGCTCACACACACGTACGTGTCTACATGCGTACGTGGAAGACATGTATCCCTCACTCGTATATATATGTATACATATATACATACGTATGGACACACGGACATCTGTACAGAGACATATCTATTCATGCATATATACATACTTACATATAGACATACATATATCTGCGTAGACACACATATATACATACCTGCATATTTATACGTCATACATATATATATTATATATGCGTACATACGTAGATACATATACATACTCACACGGACGCACACCTATATACACATGTGCCTACATACAAACATATATATATACATAGGTCTATACATACAGAGTGAGAATAATACGGACACGCAGTGATGTCGGTAGTGCGTCACGGAGGTGAAGATGTAGCGATACACCTATGGACTAGTTTTTGTTATACGTCTGTGTCAATCTCGTAGATACGTAGGGATGAAGGTGGAGAATATGCATAGATATTTTATTGGCATATGTATACACAAAATATGTACGTGAACACGTGCAAGATATTTGCGCAGTTTGCAGGGGTCCCCTATGCAGTCCGAGAGATGATCCGTCTGCATGGAGGCAATGTTACACATATATAAGTGTGGGGGACACCAGCTGGGGCAGTCCACGTACACGACTATTCAACAGTGGCGAAAGAAGCGACGAAGGCAGCGTGATTTTGGAAGAGAAAAATCGCCTTCGCTGTTAATTCACAGATGTTGATATGTGGAACAAGACCTCTTTGGATAGCGGCACTCGCTGTAGAAGACTTTGGGAACTTTGACCTTTGAAGAGAAACAAAAAAGCAGGAGAAAAACAAAAAAGACACCCCTACGTTGGTGCTGTGTACGTCCTTGACTGAAAGGAGAAATAAGGAAAATAGAAATGGCGCAGAGGGAAACGCCAAAATTTACGTGCAGTGACGCAGCCGACCGTGTAGAGACCTGCGTTCATATGGATGAATACGAACGCACACATACACACACACACACACGCTCATGAGTGTATGCCTGTGCTTTTCTGTAGCGCTATACCGGCACAAACGAATGTAAAAGGCATACCAAATTAATCTACGTACGTCACTGTATACAACCGAATACATATATGTATATATATGCGTATATATATCTGTGTCCACATGGATGCATGCGCCTGTATCTATGCTTGCGTTCTTACGTGGTGCTATACCAGTACATCCTCTACGTAGGAAGCATAGATGATTAATCTCTATACATTAGTGTAAGATATCATATGCATATAAAAATATTCATATATACGCACGTATATTTATGTGTATGTATATATATACATACATATATACATATATACGTGTGGGGGCTATTGTGCTTGCAGGCTCCGTGGAATCAGACATGCACAACATCACAAAGATCTTTTCCATTTTTCTTTGCGTGTGGAAGGTAACAAGAACCACGTCTTCCTCGACCTGCATTTCTCGTAAAGCGATCTATTTACTTGCATGTGTACAACTCGGATCAGCGACCCACGCATGTACAGACGCCGATAAGTTGATACCCATATATATATATGTGTATGTTTAGGTACAAACGTGTGCCCAGAAACATATACATATATAGAGAGAGGTGCATACGTATACGTAATAGGGCTCACGGGTGATTGCGGAACAGAGTTTCACGAAGCCTTTCGTACACCATCTCTGGACAGTCTTATAGCAGAATACATATCTTCACCACAGACATCGGGATACGTGTCCACTTACATAGGGGCGTACGCAGATGTATAAATGTGTATACACTGCAGTTGTATTTATCTGTATGTGTATAGAGATGTACAGGCGTTGATATTAGAATATGGATAGACACTGATACACTGCTGCATATATGTGTAGATGCGTGCGTAACTGCATGTCCACATGTGCTTGTAAGGTAGTAATATAAACACACCATATACGCGTATAGCTGCACAGATATGTGTATATGCATTTGTGAGTGCACATATCTATTTATATGTATATATATCAATCTATCTTTAGAAACATTACTTCGAAGGCACACGTCGGATGTGGAGATGTACCGGCGCATAAGTGTCCCTCACTACCTGTGTATATTGTGTTTTTATACGTACGCCCAGTCAAGACTACTTTTTTGTCCGGGAGATGTGCGGCTCGACGTGCGTGCAGGTGCTGCTCTATCTTCTCTTTTGGAAGTGCCGTCACGACTTAAAGAAAAAGGTGAGGCGGCCGATGCAGCAGGGCCGCCAGTTGCTGCAGCGGCAGGAAAAACAGCAGGCGCGACAGCAGGGCACAGGAGATACAGCACACAGAGGCAGCGTCCACGGAGAGCAGAAAGATACAGCTGGGAACGGAAAAACAGCGTCTTTACTGGAACACGCGAGCAAACCTTTTTCGTGTCTGAACAGCGCCTCGCGATGTACGCACATCGGAAGACGCAGTGCGTCCCCATCTCTGACTATTTTAACCGTAACCGACCTAGTGTTTGATATATACACCGCGGGGCACTGTGCAGACACCTGAAACGCTCACGCACACACATGCCCGTCCGCTGCACGCACACCGGATCACGCCGCAGACGTGGACGGGTGTAGACATGCGCAGCCAGAGCTCAGTATGTGTACCAAGTAAAAGATTACGTCTGTCTGCTTGGTAGTGGTGCAGCTGTAGCCCCCACCTCTGGTGGTGTAGACGCGAGAACGTGTAACATACTGGTAGCAGAGGCGCTGCGGACTAGCAGTGCACACGAGTGTTTCCTGGCAGTTGCCGCAGCAGGACCCGCAACGTCGCAAGTAGTGGGGCGGTGCGTCAAAGTACAACGTATATGGTTGTAAAAGAATACACACGCACGAAGGGGACGTACTGCTGCAGGAGAGGTAATCTTCGAACGCAAACAGACGACTTGTAGTAGCGCGTCCATTGCGCCGTACGTACGTCCCGTCAAAGGTGAGAGCCCTCGGAAGACGGACAAATAAATACACGACCTACTGTGTCCAACTACGCGACCGGATAAGCCCGGCAAAGTTGCGGTGCGAGGATCCGCCTGGGACACAGACAGAGCACATCCGTTGCGTGCTCTTCGGCTTGCGTTACGTGGCACAACCAAAGCACGATAAAATACAGTTCCGTCTGCAGCTGCACAAACACCTGACGACGGAGTTACGCGCTTTCGCGCCTGACTACCAGCAGCCTTCGTAAAACTGCGTGGTGGATGCACTCTTGCCAACGTCAACACCGATGCAGGCGCGCGGGTGCGTAGGCGTACGCGCGACAACTGCACAAGGAGACATCTGTTCAGCTGTGAATCCGTCAGTCTGCGTTTTGATGTTAGAGAGCTCTGCGTTTACGAATGCCCCGTCCTGCTGTATGTCCACTACTTAAATACACTTGTCAGGCCTCTGAGAACAATGCTACAGCCACAGGAACGGACGCTGAGGCATGATCCACCGTAGAAACACGTAATACATCAATGCGGACACCTGCTCGGGTGTACACTAAGCGGGCGATGTAGTGGCTGACAGACATACGTCTTTTACTCGGCTGTAGGCCAACGAGTACGGAAAACCTGTCCATGTCAACATCGACAAGGATATCATCCACTGCTACGTACACACATTCTCACGTCGAGAAGTCACCTGAAAATCCCAAGGGAGGCGTGTGCTTCCAGTGAACGTACACCTCGCTATGCGGCATACATGCGTATGCAAGAGGCAAACAGTTACATCCCTGTGTGTACAGACTCTACCTAGTAGACACATCCGCACACGCTAGAGGAGACAACTTGAGGCAGCTGGATTGCTTTACGGCAACTTAAATAAAGTCACGCGTGAAAGAAAGCGTATCACGCATCCATCTCCTTGGTGTTCACGACGTTGCGCGCAGGCGATACACCGTTGTAACCCCGTAGTAGTATCGGTGCAAATACGTATTCAAGTAAATGCTGACATAGTTGTCCAGCAGAAAAGGTAACTTCTAATGCTCTGGACCGTCTCCTCTGCGCTTGAGTACTTGGGCGTGTTTCGCTCTTCTCACGGAGGTACAGTAAAGAATACATCCTTCGCTACACGGCCTCACGAGCTGGTGCATGGAGGCGTGGCAGAGAACAAAGAATGCATACGGACAGAGACAGTAAAGTCCATGTGTGACTTCGCAACCGTTGTCAGCACGTCAGTTTTCTTTGTTTTATTTCCCGCCATTCGTCGATTACCAGCGTAGACCACATCCATGCAGTACTCGTGTCCTCCAAGTGTGTTCTTTTGCATCATCACGTTACGCTGACGCTGTCGTTTTGCCACCGATGCAGATAGCTCACGGCAGTCAATTATCAACGGCGTCGGCTACCTACATGCCTCTAAAGGTGGAAGAGCCACTGGCGACCAGTCTGCAGCAGTCACCTGCAGGTGCCCTACATTCTCTGGTGAGCAACTGTACGCTGTGGAGCGACAGCAGCACATAGAGCAGCGGGGGCAGCACTGACAACGGCGAGAGCTGCAGCAGCCGTACCAGCAGGAGAGAAGACATAGTAAGGAACGCTTAGGAAGGTGCCGCCGACAACAGCAGCAGCAGCAGGAGGAACCAATGTTGTTAGGCAGCCACAGCAACAAAGAAGCATGCATCAAGACTCCGTGGACCGGCAACAATAGCAAAACCGCGACCGTCGGAATACGGCAAACGTTCACTCAGCGCGGCAGTAGCGTAGTGCTGTAACAGGAGGCGGAAGCACACTTACCGTGGCTTATCAACATGTACACGTATATATATTCACATACACATACAGACATGTAGATGTGTTAATATGTAGACACACGCACATGTATACATATAGGCATACGTATGTATATGACGTACACGTTGCGTACAGCACTATACGCTATACAATAAAGCAGACCGCAGGAAGAAAGTCTGAAATAGACGTACGGACGAGGACGTGCAGCTGCAGCAGCAGCAATGAGAGAGAATCAGCGGAAACACAGTAACAACGCCAGACCGTCAAGACGTTATAGCGACCTGCAGCAGCTCGGCAGCTGCTCAGGCAGCGCATGCACTCTCAGGTGGCAGCCTGCAACGAGTCGCAAGATTATTCTTGCAGCAGAAGGAACAGCGACTCGTGCTGGTGATTAGTCAGAGGTACATATATACATATATGTATTGAAAGTACACGCTCGTGAACGTAAAGATCTCACAGGTACAGCTTAGATTTTATTCCTAAGCACTTGTTTACGTTCGCCCATAAGACACATACATATGTACTACCTACGAATGTAGCTACGAGCACACGTTCACTCGCGTACATGTACGTAGTCGCCTACATGTATATTCATATGTCAATACATACTTAAACACCTACGTACATGTATATGTATATATATGTATATAGCTACATACCTTCACACTTGCACGGACGCATGCATTCACGACTGCACAGGAGAAAAGTATGCCAGTGTATATATATTTATATATATATATATATATGTAGCATATGTGTAGATCCACAAACGTTGCTGAAGTGACGCATACGAGTAGTGTGTACGCAGTTACAGCAGCAGCGGCAGGCGACTAGACTTCCAGCAGCAGGCAGCAGAAAGAAACACAGGGGCAGTTGCCACACAGCAGGCAGGTGCGACGGATACAGTAGTAGAGCACCAGCAGAAAGCAGCACACCAGCAGCGTGCGGCTCATACATCCGTGCCCACGGCGGCAAGCTCGCGCAGCCGACGCACAAGTCCGGCGACCCTAATGAGAGTAAGCTGAAGCAGCGATAACAGCGCAAAAAAGCGACGAGGTAAGACAGCCATGCCAACATAGCAACGCTAGAAGGAGGCAAACAAGTAGAACAGCAACAACAAAAGCACCAAGCAAAGGCAACAGCAGCAGCAGGAAGTGAAAAGGAACCCTCCTCAAACACGGCTAGTTGTCACAGGAGCACAAGATTGCAGTATGCGTTACAGTAAGATCTTCCGTAGCGAGTGTACTGCTGTGCGACTGTTTACTTAGGTCATAGGTGCTGGTCGAGAATGGACATATATACATAAATATATGTATATATATCTTGTATCTATTGATATCTCTCCCATTTTTTTCTCCTTTTCCTTTCTGTATGTATACGCACATGCCTGTGTCGGCAGTTTTGTGTATCACCTACAAGCCTCCGGATTTTGTGGCTGTCAAATATTGCACGGGTCGTGGTCAGGGAGTTGTACAAGTAAATAATTACCCTCTGCTTGCTTTTTCTCGTCCTTTTTTCTGACTCTGCTACCCGTTTCATTCCTCGTCTCTCTCCACTTTCTTTTCAATAGCTTTTCTTTGAACCCCCGTAATCGCGTTTTCCGCTGCTGCTGCTGCTGCTATTTCTTCTACGTCGGGAGTGCGTCCGCGCAAGCGTGCCTCTGTTCACCGCACAAGTCCAGCAGCCACACTAAAGCACCCCAGCCTCTCTTGTTTCCCGCCTATAGTTTTGTGGGTGGACATGTATTTGTGAGATGTATCCAGCGCTAAATTACTGTGTGTCTACAATGACACATGACAAAAAGTTAGGTGTGCAATTTCACGAGATATACACGTACCGACATAAAAAACATATCAACACGTGTACAGATATATACACACAGGTCTTTCTATGAGTCTAACCGTTTGTGGATACGTAACATTTTAAACTCATATGTTGATCTACATACATCCACGTGTATTTACACACATGCACACGTAAACGTGTAGTATATACGCACCTGCATTGGCGTAGCACGCGTGTGACTGCCGACTACATCGCAGACATACTTTGCTTGGTTTAACAGGGATGGATCCACACGTGACCCTTCGTATACTTTCTGTCCACCTTACACGCATAAACTTCTACCGTTTGACAGGAACGCGAACAGCAACGATTGAGAAGCGCACGTGTGTACGTTGCGCTGAAAACTTAGAAGACATTCTTTATGATGAGGAACGAATGGATGGTCTGTCCTGAGCTTTTGAAAGTAACTCCTGAGTGCTTCTTTTTTTTGCCTGTCCTTTCAGCCTCCACCTGGCGCATAAAGCACTAGCCTTCGTGAGTTGAGAGTCCCGGCACCTGCTGTGTTGAGGCTGCGACTGCAAAAGCAGCAGCAGAGTTTTAAGCAACAGCATGCCTCCCTTGAACACAAGGTTCGAAGCGGACCACTGTAGTTGCAAGTGCTGCAGCCTCAGGCAGCGCAGAAAAGAATTTTCATTGACTTGCGCCATTTTGGGGACTGTGCACATTGTTGACCAACGGACACATGACTGCCTTGCGTATCCACCTCCGCGTGAGTATCAGCAGCAACGCGTCGCCTCAACAGCAGCGAGCCCTTCAGGAAGCTGGTGACACGCTTTGTGCACAGACGAAGAAAGTCAACGAGGCTGCGGCAGGCGCCAGCAGCGAAGCACTGAATGCAGCAGCCGGGAAACATGTGGACCCCAGTATAAGCGCTCTTTGGCAGCAGCGAAAGGAAAGCAGCGGCAGCACGAGTACCCGAAGCAGCTGTGACCTCAGCACCTGAAAGAGCGGGAGCCGCTTCAAGCGTCGCAGTGCGAGCGTTGTCGAAAAGAGTAGCAGTGCGAAAGATGCAAGAGCGGAAGCTGCAGGCGAAGTAGCAGCAGCAATCGAACTACCACACAGTATATGCGGGGGGGAGGGAACAGTGCCGACAGCAGAAGCAACAGAAAGAGCCACAGCAGCCGCAGCACAACTGGCATTTGGCCCGAAGCAGGAAAGACAAGCGCGTGTCACAGCTTAGTACGTGTACGCTTGTTAGTGAAGAAAAACCATCAGCAACAGTTAGAGGGAAGCGTTCACGCAGAGCACGCTAGAAGCAGTAGCGCGTTTATAGTGTAAGTGTGCGTCTGAACGTCTCTCCAAGAGTGCGACTGTTCTCTATTCACCAGATGTGCAATCACCTTTCTTTCAATACGGTTGTATCTTCTTTTCTCGCTATGTATGCGTCTACCCCCTGAAAGACCCCTGCGGCTCTTTTCTGTAAGCGCGCAGCAGCTGCCGCGGCATTCCACGAAATTTTGCCTTCCTTGTCAGCAGGCTTCTCCCGCTGAAGCGGATGCGATTTGACTCCCTACGGTTACATTTGATGACGAATTTTAGGGATACGCGCATCAACAAAATACAGGAGCAGAAGTGCGTGCGTCCGCGTCCGCCTCCGTCAGACAGCAGCGCTCGTTCCCGGTAGTATGCCCACCTCAAAAGTGGCCATCATATGTAGAAGCTTGATAACCGCAGCAGAGAATGCTGTGGACTCCTGTGTCTATGTGTGCGTCGCGAAAGTGGGTTGATGCTGACGCACACCATTGCGCGCGCGTGTCGGAACGACGTGAAGAATGTACGCAAGTGCGTGCACATCGACGTGCACAACAATACGCGTGAATATATATATATATATATATATATATATGTAGATAGATCATAGAGGATACCTCTCACTACCCTGGTGCGCAGTCTTTTGTACGCGCGTCGTGGCATTCAGGCCAGCGTCTGGCTTCCTTTGTGCCGCCTTCAGACTTGTAGGGCAACCAAGCAATGCAAAAGCTGATCCCCGCGGTCAACGCTTACAGCAATTTTTCGTCGCTACACACGTTCCCGACGTACCGAAACTTACGCGGCGAGGAATGGGCATGCCCTTCTGTGAAATGTCGGGAAAGGTAGTGTATAAGTGAAAGTGTCGGTATCTGTTCGCTGCTTGTCCCCCAAAAGGCGTCAGCGAATACGCCCATATATATATATATATATACATGCGTATATATGTACACACACACACACACACGCATAAACACAGCGATGCAGACGTGCTCCCATGTGCCCGCACGCAGTACAGTGACGCACGCGATGAAGCCTGTAGACGCGCGCCGCCGTATCTCTCTCTCTCTCTCTATATATATATATATATATATGCACACGCAAATGTGTGTAGACGCACGAATAGACTGGACCGCACTGCCCGTAAACTTGTGTGTCAACACATGCGTATCCGCGAGTGAGAATGGGTGGGGTGCAACAACTTGGCACGTGTGTGTTTCGAGAACGCGAAGGTGGCACCTCTGCAGAAAAGAGAGGACTTCTCGTACACTGCTGGAAGCCGCTGTGTCCAGGGGCCGTCCACACGTGCGGCGTAGTTACATCGGCCGCCGCAGTCATTGGCCGTCCGCCCGTTCGGTGTACGTACATCGGCCGCTGCTGTCAGTGGCTGTCCACCGATGCGAAGTCCGTCCACATTGGGAGGACGACCAGACGCACGGAGGTGTGCAGAGATGTGCTGCCCAGAGCGCCAAAACTCCGCAGACCATATCAGCAGGGAAATGCCGGTGCAGAATTTTTGCAGAGCGAAGCTGCTCGCAAGACGTGGTGGTGTACGTGGTGACCTCACTTCACGTTGGCCCAAGAGGGTGGTACTGCTGTCCCGCAAGACCACCTGCTGCACGGGTTGCTCTGCGTGGCGTTGCGCGTACACAGGTTTATTCACATACTCGATACATAAACACAAGTGCATGCAGGCCTGCTACATGTACAGGTAGAGAACACCGTTGGTTACCCTACGCAAACGCGCAGGTGCGTGCACATAGATTTATACATCTGTATGTAGATCTACGTGTCTACCCGTGAACAGACATGTGTGTGGGTCTCTTTGTCGAAAAGTGCACATATATGCATATATATAAATATATGTATATAACACAAGTATTTGACTCTACTCTTCTATATATAAATGACACATCCTGTACTAATTACATGAAAACGTAATGAGTGCGCAGGCAGACGTGGCACACGCCTACGACAGGAAGGAAACGGGCAAATACTCGACTCTCACCAACTAAAAGCGGAATCTCTTCCGGTTAGACGGAGTTTCAAAAAGACCAAAGGAATCATCCGAGAGAGGGAGAGAGGGCACGCGTGTCAAAGACAAAAAAAAAACTCTTGTGAGACGCACCGTCCACCAGCAACACCGACCATGCTACGAATCCTCTCTCTGTTGCTGCTATTGCGTGCGTTACTGCTGCTGCGGCGCGGGCGCTTCCGCCGCTGCTCCCCCTTCTCCTGTTTGTAGATATACTGGTACACGGTGCGGCTCCCGTGAACTTATCGCTGGTGGTGGTGATGGTGCATCTCTTGCTGTCATCGTCGTCGCTGCGAGAGACCTACCGCTGCTGCTGCTGCTGCTTGGGCGGCCCCCCCCGCTGTCGCAGCTGCGGTCCCTGTTTCTCCTCACACCGCTGCTGGGCACCACCTACAGCACTGCTCCTGCTATGCTGCTGCTGCCGTGTTCTCTTCTTAGGTGAGTTGCTCTGTTCCTTACGCCCCCTGCAGTCGCTGCTGGTGCTGCTCTTCACCTGCCATTGTCCTTCTCGAGCTGCCGCTGCTGCTGCTGCAGCAGAGACGCGCCCAGCTCTCTGCTCCTCCTCCTGCTGTTGCTGTTGCTGCTTTCCTCCCACTCTTGCTCGCGCTTGCCCGCGCTGCAATTGCCTCGACCGTGTCAGTCCCCAGACCCGGCGCCCAAATGTTTCTCTCACTCCGTTAGTGGGACTTCATCTACAAAATCGCTTGTAGATACGTAGCAACACATTTCTTTATCTACGCCTACCTACAAATACAGCACATGCCTTAGTTGAGGTAGGCGTTGGGGCCTCCGCTCACAAGCTGCTCTCCAGACGTTTCCTCACCCACATGCTATCATCTACATATGTACACGTACATATATGTAGTGAGCCAAATAGGACGGAGAGGTAAAAATACAAGAACGCACAACATACACGCATATGCGGAAGAATGGACCTGCTATTATACCGAGCTCACGTGTGTGTATCTGTAGACATCTGGCGTCAAGTGACGCAGGTGCGTCTACGGTGATAGCGCCGCAACGCAGTTCCCTTGGTCGGCCAGCAACGCATACATGCGTATATACATATATATAAAAGTGCATGCTTTAACGCACATAGATAATAATATATATATGTATATATATAACCAGAGACCCACTTTCTCCAAATGGTGTCACCGTCTTCGAAGTGAGGTTTGCTTTGTTGCTGAAGAACACACAAGCCTGCAGCACGCGCGCGTGAAGAGGCCTGCGCAACACGTTGACGCGCATGCATGTCTACATGCGCCACTGGCCGTCCTACGCTCTCCTGCGTCGCCATATATATAAGTGGCACCCCTCATAAAGAGACGCGCAGATAACGAAGAGACCATAAAAAGTTCTCGGATGAATCACCTTTGTGTCTGCTGCCCTTTCCCTGTACAGTCACATCGGCACTCACTATACTCATACGTGCAAGTATATACATAAAAATACACATATATATGTATGTGTATGTACCCCTCCGGCATGTACATATATATATATATATATATATATGTATGGACGACACACACAAACACCTCAAAATATATGTATTAAAATATGTATATGTATATCTTCCCCTTCCGCCGTAGAATAAGAGGAAGGGATGCAAACTACACGCGTAAGGGGAAGGCACTGTCGTAAGCGTGTATAGACATGCTACCCCAGCAGCCGTCTATCTGGGTAGGACGGTAATTTTTAGGCATGCGCATGCGCACTTTCATTGGGACTTGCTCTACACGACTTCTACCGATGCGATTTTTCTTTCCTACTTGCCTGTCCGGCGCAGCTTTCGTTTGTTCGTTTGCCGCTACCGGCGGGGTCTGCTGATGCAGGAGGACGGTGGCGGTGCGCGCCGCTGCTGCTCTCTGTTCCGCCGCTGGTGCTGTTGTTCGCTACGCCGCTGCCGCCTCTGCTGCTGTTGCGCCGGCTGCTGCTGCTGTTCGGATCGTGGGGCGGGGGACTTTGCGAGCCTGCTGCTGTTGCTGGAGCAGCGGCGTTCTGTTCGCAGCTACTGTTCTTCATTTTCTTCACACTTCTGCTGCCTCGCTTCTCTGCTGCAGCCTCTTTTTCCACCCACGCGTCTTCTTCTTCCTGCGTTCTCCTGCTGCTGCTGCTATGACTGCTGCTACTGCTGTGACTACTGCTACTGCTATGACTGCTGCTGCTATGATTGCTGCTGCTGCTATGACTGCTGCTACTGCTATGACTACTGCTGTTGCTGTGGCCACTGCTGCTGCCGTGGCCGCCGTGCTTGTAACGGTGCGAGACTCGTCCTCCTTCCTCCTTCCGTCTGCTGTGCACGTCCCCCCGTTGCTGCTGCCGTTGCTGGGAGTCTTCTCCCTCTTCCTTTCCTTCTCCGACTGCGTGCCCATCTTCTTCCTCTTGCTGCTGCTCCTCTGCTTCATCGTCTTCTTTCCCGCTACTGCTGCTGCTGCCTGCGGTCCGCACTCTTTTCCTCTCTCTGCTGCTGTTGTTCGCACTGCTGCCGCCGCCGCTGCTCCCACATGTGCCGCTGCTGCTGCTCGAACGGTTGCCGCTGCTACTGGAGCGTTCCGGCGGGCTGGGGCTGTTGCGCCGTCTGCATGCGCGTGACTCTCGTTCTCTGCTGCTGCTTCTTCTTCTTCTTCTGTGTTTCCCTTCTTTCCGCGATGTCTCGGACCTTCTGCTGCTGCTGTTGTTACTCACGTCTTTGTCTTCCTCCTCCGCGTCGTTCTCTTCTTCTTCTTCTTCCCGGTATTCCCTTGGCGAGCGCCTGCTGCTACCTCCTTCGACAAACTCCCCGTGCCGCAGCTGCTGCTGCCCTCCTTCTCCTCCTGCTGCTGCGGCGTCACCTGCTGCCGCTGCAGCCGCATGGTGATGCTGCCGCATGTGTCTCCCTCGGTGCTCTCCTCTGCCTTCCTCTTTCGCGCGCATTCCTCCTCCTGCTGCTGCTGCAGTTCTTCTTCTCTCGAATTCTTCACTTCCCTCCGTCTCGTCTTCCTCCTCCTCTTCTTCTTCTGCGTCCTCTTCCTCTGCTTTCTTCTCTTCAGGTTTGTGGTGGTGCCTGCTGCTCTTCTCGCCCCGCCCACTCCTGCTCTTTCTCCTCCTGCTGCTCGAGTCTCCGTGTCTCCGTTCCACACTGCCGTCTCCCTCTTCCTCTTCTTCTTCTTTCTCGTCCATCGCACCTCTGCCAACCTCCACATTGTCACCGCTGCTGCTTCTTCTTCGTCGTCTTCCTGCTGCTCCATCTCCCCCTCGCTCCGAGAAAGTGTAGTCATGCCGTGCTGCACGAAGCTGCTGTTGCATTTCTCCTGCAGGAACCGCAGCAGCAGCAGTGGCCGCATCTCGCCATGCCCTGCTGCTGCTGCTGCTTGTTCCCCTTCCTTCCCGGTCAATCCCGTCCTCATCCCCTCCTTGTGCTGTTGCTGCTGCCCTTGCTTCTCCTGCCCTTCCGCTTCGAGTGCTGCTACCGTCATCCCCCCCGCTGGCACGCGTCGCCTTCCGCTGCTGTTGCAGCGTCTTCCTCTTCTCCTCCTCATCTGCGTCCTTCCCGGCGGCAGCAGCAGCAGCACGAGAGGCGGCAGCGGGAGCCGTCGCAGCAGTAGCCGCGTGCGGTCGAGGGGGAGGGTCTTCCAGCGGCTCGGGAGGAGGGGGAGGCGGCGGCGGAGGAACGGCAGGCGCGGGAGGAGCCGCTTTGCGTATGGGCCCGTCGCTGAATCCGGGAGGATACTCGAGCGGCTCTTCCGCCTGCTGCTGCTGTTGTTGCTGCTGCTGCTGCGCAGTTGCTGCTGTTGTCCTTGGCATCATCTGCTCGCTCCGCAGGCCGAACGTGCGGATCTGCCGCGTAAAAAACGCAGGGTCCTCCCCGTAGTCTTTCTCTGTTCGGTCGTCATGCAAATCCCATCGCGACGCCTTCCGGCGTTGCTGCTGCTGCTGCCATTCTCCTCCTCCCGTCCCCAGCTTCAAGCTCACCTGCGTCGGGTGCTCAAAAGTCTTCGACGTTGCAGGAACGAACGCAGACAAACTCCCGCCCTCCTGTCACAACGCCAAAGAAGACACCCCTCCCAAAGCCTCATGCTGCAGTAGCAGCAGCGATACGAGCGCATGCAACAGCACCGGCAGCAGCAACAGGAGGGCACGCAACAGCAGCAGCGGAGCAAGAGGAAAGCAGCAGCAGCAGCCGCAACACGAAGGCGTGCAACAGCAGCAGCGGCGGCGGCGCCGACAGGAAGGCACGCACAGCAGCAGCACCCTCACCACCAAGACCTAAGCAGGAGATGTAATCGCAGTAGCAGCAGGAGTACGTGACGCTGCAACACCAGCAGCAGCACCACAGCACACAGCGTCACCGGTAGCGGCAGAGCACGGGAAGCAGCAGCGGCAGCAAAAAGTGTGGACGCAGCACCAAGAGCAGGGCCTGCAGCAAGGCCGTATCTCCTAACGCTGAAGCAGCAGGAACTGCAGATCGCCGGCGTGTGCACTTCTGTACAGCTTCGTACGCACGTGTATGCATACGTATGGAGAGGAAGCCACGCGCATCCTCATCTCATATACACACGTACATCCACCGACACAGATATAGAGAGACAGGGGGGTACGAAAGAAAGAAGCCGGACGCTTTGTAGAAAGATATATCGCTCTCTTTATTCACTACCTTGACGACGCGCCTACTCACCCACATACACACAAACACAGCGACATGCGTACTTACACGCATATATCTACGCATACGCATGCGTACATCCACAGAGATACGTACACACCCATACAGAGAGATAGATAGACATCCACCTATACCTGTATGTAGTGCACATGTAATGCATATACAGGCATTTACGCATATGTATATACACGTATGCGTATGCAATATATAGACGCCCGTGTATCTATAGGTATATATGTGGACGATTTATAAGCGAAGAGAGATACACACGCAGTTGGCGGACGAAGGAGAGGTGGTGGCGACAACAGCAAATACGCGAAGAAACACGGGCAGGGGGGGGAACTCTTACCGCCACGGCACTCTGCAATGCCCGTTCCTCCTTCGTGAGATGCGCGTAGCTGACCTGCACCGGGCACCCACACACGCAGTCCCCTCCACGGCGTGGACAGAAGCTTCTCTCTTTTCTTCTTTTTCTCCGTTTGCGTGCACACAAGTAAGAGCAGGAGGAATGGACAGACCACATAATTTCGAGGATATACGGCGCCTGCAGCAGCCTGCCTTCCCCTACAATCACACAGACGCGTCTTCTTCACCTGCCGACACAACCGCCTCTTCCGCCAGCCACACCTGCCCGCGCCGTCCTCCGTCGAAGTCCCCCACTGCAACGCCTTCTCCATATACGCAGTCCCAGCACTTACAGCGTCCTGTATACATATACAGATATGTACGGCCCCCCCGATACACATATGTGTGTGGATACACAGACATTTAGATGTGGAAAGGTAGACGTGTGCGTACGCAGGACAGACGTATGCATAAATTCATACGTAGACGGTTAGGCGCATGTATGGGTATGTCCTCCGAGTTCAGATACTATCGCCACGTACCGAGTAGAGTACCAGCGCATATGTCCACGCGGTCCCCTCTTACAATACGCATGTGTACATATGTGTGGATATACAGGCATATACATGTACATGTGTGGGCGAATGCAGATAAACACATAGGTGTGTCTTTATACGTACATACGTACTTATACTATAGACGTATATACATACGTATACCTATATCCAGATACGTAGGGAGCTGTATGTGGACATGCCGGCACTGCAGAAGTCGCCTCTTTGACGTTGCAGGAGACCTTGGAAAACGTAGCGCGGGATACACGCCGATCAACAAATATATGCACATACGAGATAAAGGACGATTTTAAAGTAGATCGTGTTCAAACATTGCGTGAAGCAGGAACTGAGCACAAGAGAAACAACCAGCAGCACCCCGCCAGCGGCTGTGGGGCACGCCGGCAGCACCGACGTGGCAGCAGATCATTAACAGCAGCAGCAGTTCTCCTCGTCTTCTTGAGCAGTCTACTGCAGGAGGTGTGACGTGGACGGGCTGCTTCTGTCTCTCAACCGACGGACGCCAGAGAAGCACACGCAAAATCTTCTCCACTTGCATGCGAAGGATAACGCGTTGTCCATCCCTTTCTTCATATATGGCTACATAGACACATATGGCGATAAATCTACATTTGTACAGCTATATATATACACGTGTACGTATATACATGTATATACATATATATGTATATACAAGTATGTGCCTGTGTGTGTGTGTATATACATGTATGTATAGTTGTCTATTTATATACAAAATTACATATATTTCTAGGCAGATACGGGTATATATATCTGCGTGTATACTCGTGTATGATTTTAAGACACATAAACACATACATATATACATATACATACACATACATATATGTATATATTCTCATATGTCGAATATATATGTAAGTATACATATATATATATGTATATAAGTATATCTTCATGTGTACATATGTGCCTATCTACAATTACGTGCCACGTATACATATATATATATATATACACAATATATGTAAGTACACACGTTATATATATATATATATATATAT